>JAODAL010036826.1:0-41173 GCA_025379985.1 Phyllomedusa bahiana
TCCCCCCACATTTGCACGGTAATGCAGGACCGTTTATGGAAATTTTTCATTTTACTCTAAACTGCCATTTTTCTTCTTTCCCCACCTATATGCATGTAAAGTCTGGCACCTGTTTTTATGGGGAAATTTTGGGTTTATTTCCCCTAAACTGCCCAAATATCTGTTCTTCCCCCCCTATAAAGCAATTTAAAGTGCTAGGACCTTTTTAGGTGGAAATGTGTTTTTTACTCCCAAAAGCCTATAACTGTTCATTTCCCCCCCAACATGCACAGAATGCAGGCACCCTTTTGTGGGAAAATGTGTTATTTATTAAACTGCCCTTTAATTTTTTTTCATTCCCCTCCCCCCTTCACAAGGGAAAGTCTAGCCCCTGTTTTATGAATTTTGTTATTTCACTTAAAATTTTTATACTTTCATAAACCCCCCTTATGCCAGGTAAAGTCTAGGGCACTTTTATGGTTTAAATTTTCATTTCACTTAAAACTGCCCATTTCCCCGTTTTTCCCCCCCCTTTTTAAAGCACGGTAAAATGCTAGGCACCTGTTTAGGGAATATGTGTTCATTTCACTAAACTGGGCCTTTTATATCCTGTTCATTCCCCACCTATCATGCACAGTAAAGTTCCTTGGGACCTGTTTGTATGGAATAATGTTCATTTCTCTAAACGCCTATATATCATGGTTCATTCCCCACCTAATGCAAAAGGTAAAGTGCTAGGCACCTGTTATGGAATTGTTCTTTTTACTCTAAACTGCTATATATCCTGTTCATTCCCCACCTATCATGCACAGGTAAAGTGCTAGGCACCTGTTTTAGGGGAATATGTGTTCATTTCACTTAAACTGCCTATATATCATGTTCATTCCCACTATCAAAGCACAGGTAAAGTGCTAGAACCTTTCTATTGAATATGTTTATTTTCTTTAAACTGCCTATATATCCTTTCATTCCCCCCCTATCAAAGCACAGGTAAAGTGCTAGCACCTGTTTTTATTTGGGAATATTTTCATTTCACTCAAAACTGCCTAATATCTTTTTATCCCCAATATGCAAATAAGTGCTAGGCACCCGTTTTTGGGGGAATAGGTTTTATTTCATCTAAACTTATATATCTTTTCCCCCCCACCACATAAAGTGCAACCCTTTTCTTAAAAATGTGTTCTTACTCTAAACGCCTTATCTTTTCATTTTTCCCCCCTATATGCCAGGTAAAGTCAAACCTTTTTTATGGAAATTTGTTTTTTTCACCAAAATGCCCAATACATGTTCATTTTTAAAAAATGCAAGGTAAAATGCAGCACCTGTTTAGGTGAATATTTTATTTACTCTAAAAATTTCCATTATCTGTTCATTTCCCCCCTTTTTGCACATTTAAATGCTAGGACTGTTTTTGGGAAAAAAATTTTTTTTCCTCAAACTGCCTATATATCCTGTTCATTCCCCACCTATCATGCACAGGTAAAGTGCTAGGCACTCTTTTTAGGAGGAACTTATGGTGTTCATTTCACTCTAAACTGCCTATATATCATGTTCATTCCCATCTAACATGCACAGGTAAAGTTCTAGGCCACCTGCTTCTATGGAATATATGTTAAGATATTTACTCAAAACTTCCCTATAATCCTTTCATTCCCCACTCTATCATGCACAGGTAAATGCTAGCACCTGTTCAGGTGGCATATGTATTCATTTCAGTCTAAACTGCCTATATATCCTGTTAATTCCCCACCTATCATTTGCACAGTAAAGTGCTGAGACACCTGTTTGTATGGAATTAAGTGTTTTCATTTTCCCTTCAAAACTGCCTATATATATGTTCATTCCCCACCTATCATGCACATTGTAAAGTGCTTGGCACTTTTTTAGGTTGATTATTTGTTCATTTCACTCTAAACATGCCTATAGTAACATGTTCGATTTCCCTACCTATCATGCACAGGTAAAGTGCAAGAGCACCTGTCTCTATGGAATATGTGTTTCATTTCACTCTAAACTGCCTATATCATCTTGTTCATTCCTCACCTGTCTGCACAGGTAAAGATCTAGGCACCTGTTTCGCATTGGAATATATATGTTTCATTTTCTCAAACTGCTTATATATCATGTTCATTCCCAATTACTGCACAGGTAAAAGTTGCTAGTTACCTGTTTAGGATGAATATGTGGTTCATTTTGACTCTAAACTGCCTATATAGTCATGTTTCAATTCCGTGCGCAACTATCATGGCATCAGGTAAAGTGCTAGACACCTTCCTCTATGGAATATGTGTTCATTTCAACTCTAAAGCTGTCCTATATATCATGTTTCCATTCCCGCATCTATAATGGCCGTAAAGTCTAGGCACCTGTTTAGGTGGAATAGTTTTTCACTTTATGCAGTCTAAACTCCTATATATCGTGTTCATCTCCCCACCTACATGCACAGGTAAAGTGCTAGGCACCTGTTTGTATGAATATATGTTCATTATCACTCTAAACTAGCCCTATAAGTATCATTGTTTCATTCCCATCTATCATGCCACAGGTAAGTGCTAAGGCACCTGTTTTAGGTGGAATATGTGATCATTGTCACTCTAAACTTGCCTATATAATCATGTTTTCATTCCCACCTAATCATGCACTGGAAAAGAGCTAAGAAACCTGTATATATGGAATAGTGGTTCATTTGTCCACTAAACACCTATATATCATGTTCATTCCCCACCTATCATGCACATGTAAGGTGCTAGCACCTGTTTAGGAGTGATGATGCGTTCATTTCACTCTAAACTGCCTATATATCATAGTTCATTCCCCACCTAATCATGCAAGGTGAAGTGCTAGACACCTGTTTCTATGGAATATGTGTTCAATTTCACTCTAAACTTGCATATATATTCTCTCATTTCCCCACCTATCATGCACCAGGTAATGTCGTAAGCACCGGGAGTTTAATATGGATTTTTTTTTTTTTTATATGTTTCATTTCACTCAAAACTGCCTATATAAATTCATGTTCGTTCCCGACTTATTATGCACAGGTAAAGTGCTAGGCACCTTTTAGGTGGAATATGTTGTTCATTTTCACTCTAAACGCCTATAAATCCTGGTTCATTCTCCCACCTTTCATGCACATGTAAAGTCGAGGCACCTGTTTCTATGGAATATATGTTCATTTCACTCAAAACTGCCGATATTCAATGTTCACATTCCCCAACTATCATGCACAGGTAAAGTGCTAGGTACCTGTATTAGGGTGGAATATGTGTTTCATTTTACTCTATAACTGCCTATATCTCGTGTTCATTCCCACCTATCAGCACAGGTAAAGTGCTAGACACCTGTTTGTATGGGAATATTGTTCACTTCACTCTAAAACTGCCTATATATCATGTCCATTCCCCACCTACAAATGCACCATTAAAGGTGCTAGGAACCTGTCCTATGGAATATTTGTTTCATTTCACTCTAAATTATCACTCTATACTATCCTGTTCATTCCCCACCTATCATGCCACAGGAAAAGTTCTAGGCACCTGCTTTATGGATTATATGTTCATTTCCTCCAAAACTGCCTATATATCATGTTTCATTCATCACTTATTATGCAGTAGGTAAAGTGCTAGGCACCTGTATTAATGTGGAAATATGTGTTCATTCACTCTAAACTGAGCCCTATTTATCCATTCATCTCCCACCTATCCAGCACAGGTAAGTGTCGAGCCACCTGTTTTTTTGGAATATGTGTTAATTTCACTCTAAACTGCCTATATATCATGTCATTACCCCACCTATCATCACAGTAAGGTACTAGGCACCCTGTTTAGAAGAATATGATGTTTCATTACACTCTAAACTGCCTATATATCATGTCATTCCCCACCTATATCACTGCACAATTACAGTGCTAGACACCTGTTTCTATGGGAAAATGTGTTCTTTTGCATCTAATCTGCCTATAATAGACTTGTTCATTCCCCACCTATCATGCACAGGTAAAGGTCTAGGCACCTGTCTTTATATGGATTATATGTTCATCTCACCTCAAAATCTGCCTATATAGTCAAGTTCATTCCTCCACTTATATGCACAGGTAAAGTGCTAGGCACCTGTTGTAAGGTGGAATTGTGTTCATTTCACTCTGAAACTGCCTATATATCCAGTTCATTCCTGACCTATAATGCACAGGTAAAGTGCTAGTGAATCCTGTGTTGTATGGAATATGTGTTAATTTCCCTCAAAACTCCTAGATATCCTGTCATTATCCCCACCATCATGCATAGGAAAGTGTACGGTCACCGGTTTAGGTGGAATATGTGTTCATTCGCTGCTAAACTGCCTATATATCATGTCATTTCCCCATCTATCAGCACAGGGTAAAGTTCTAGCACCTGCTTTCTATGGAATATTTTTTCATTTTACTCAAAACTGCTTATATATCTTGTTTCATTCCCCACCTATCAAGCTCAACAGTAAAGTTTCTAGTCACCTGCTTCTATGGAATATATGTTCATTTACTCAAAACTGCCTACAAGATCCCTGTTCATTCCCCACCCTATCGATGCACAGGTAAAGTTCTAGGCACCTGCGTTTCTATGAATAACACAATGTTCATTTTCACTCAAACACCTGCCTATTTATACATGTCATTCCCCACCTATCATTGTAACAGGTAAAGTGCTAGCACGCTGTTTTTTTAGGTGGAATATGTGTTCATTTCAGTCTAAACTGCCTATTTACCCGTTCATTCCCCACCTATCATGCGCAGGTAAGAGTGTCTAGACACCTGTTTGTATGTGAATATGAGTTCAATCCCTCAAAAACGTGCCTATATATCATGTTCATTCCCCACCTATCATGCACAGGTAAAGTGGCTTGGCACTGTTTTAGGTGGATATGTGTTCATTTCACTCTAAAGACTGCCTAATTCATGTCATTCCTACCTATCATGCACAGAGTAAAGTTCTAGACACCTGTCACAGCTATGGAATATTGTATCATTTCACTCTAAACTGCCTTATATCACGTTTCATTTCCCCATCTAAAGAAAAAAAAAAAAAGTGGAAAAAAAAAACAAAAAAACGATAATGCGACAGGTAAAGTGCTACTGCAACTGTTTAGGTGGAATATGTGTTTCATTTCAGGTCTAAACGCCTATATATACCTGTTCAATCCCCAACCTATCTTGCACAGTAAAGTGCTAGCTACCTGGTTGTATGGAAATAGTGTTCGATTCACTCATAAACTGCCTATATAACATGGTTCATCTCCCCACCTCTCATTACACATGTAAGGTGGGCTATGGCACCAGTTTAGGTGGATTATGTTTCATTTCCACTCTAAACTGGCCTATATATCATGTTCATTCCCACTATCATGGCACAGGTGAAGTGCTTAAACACCTGTTCTATGGAATATGTGTTCATATTCACACTAAACTGCCATATATATTAGCTCCTTAATTCCCCCACCTATCATGCACAGGTTAAATGTTTCTACACCTGTTACTATGGATTATATGTTCTTTTCACCCAAAACTGCCTATATATCATGTTCGTTCCCCACTTATTAGCACAGGTAAAGTGCTACAGGTCACCG
The DNA here is from genome assembly GCA_025379985.1 of Phyllomedusa bahiana. NCBI lineage: Eukaryota > Metazoa > Chordata > Amphibia > Anura > Hylidae > Phyllomedusa > Phyllomedusa bahiana. Next base: position 5,578 of record JAODAL010036826.1, read on the forward strand.
TTTTCGTGGTGGAATAATTGTTCATTTCACTCTAAACTGCCTATCTATCCTGTTCATTCCCCACCTATCATGCAAAGAAAAGTTCTAGGCACCTGTTTGTATGGAATATATGTTCATTATCACTCCAAACTGCCCTATATATCAGCATGTTTCATTCCCCAAACTATCATCGAGGTAAAGTGCTAGGTAACCTGTTTTAGTGAATATGTGTTTCATATTTACTCTAAACTGCCTATATATTCATGTTCATGTCCCCACCTATCCATGCCAGTAATTGCTAGACCAGCCTATTTATATGGAATATGTGTCATTTCACTCTAAACTGCATATATACTCAATGTCCACTTCCCACCTACAATTGCACATAGTAAAGTGCTAGGAACCTGTCTCTATGGAATTTTTGTTCTTTTAAATCTAATATTTCACTCTATCTATCCTATTCATTCCCCACCTATCATGCACAGGTAAAGTTCTAGGCACCTGATTCCTATGGAATATATGTTCATTTTCACTCTAAACTGCCCTATATATCTTGATCATTCCCCACTATCATTCACAGGTAAAGTTCTAGGCCACATGCATCTATGAAATATATGTTCATTTCACTAAAACTGCCTATATATCATGTTCATTCCTTACCTATACTGCACAGGAAAAATTCTAGGCACCTGTTTGTATGTAATATGTGTTCATTTCACACTCAAACAGCCTATATAGTCAATGTTCATTCCCCCACCTATGGCATCACAGGTAAAGTGCTAGACACTGTATCTATGGAATACTGTGTGTTCATTCACTCTAAACTGCGTATATATCATGTTCCATTCCCCACCTATCATGCACATGTAAGGTGCAAGGTACCTGTTTTATGGGAATATGTGTTCAATTCACTCTAAACTGCCCTATATATCATGTTCATTCCCCACCTATCAGCACAGGTAAAGTGCTAGACACCTGTTTCTATGAATATGTGTTCCTTTTCACTCAAAAACTGCCTATATTATCATGTTCGTCCCCACTTATTATTCACAGGATACTATGCAGTCACCTGTTAGGTGAATATGTGTTCATTTCACTCTAAACTCCTATATATCATGTTCATGTAGCCACCTATCATGCACAGGTAAAAGGCTATTCAACTGTTGAGTAATTCAAGAAGATGGCTCCATCTGCTCCCCAGGGGATAAAAAAACCGGCCCTATTATTACCTGTCTACATTCTACTAGGTAAGATCTTATTTAGGGCATAATAGGGAGTTTATATAATCATCATTATGGGACTTGCGGGCGAACATCCTCAGCTCTTTATGTTTGTTGCAGTGAGTCATTGCAATAACATATTTGCAATCTGTTACTATACCTTGCGGTTTGTCTTATTTTATTTTTATTTTATTTTATTATATTCTGTTCTTTCATTTTTTCAATTTTCGCTTTTGTTTTTTGTTTTGTTTTTTTTCCCCTAGTTATGGACTGTATTTAATTCCATATATTCTGTGTACATATGTAAATAATGTAAACATACATATAGTCTTGTATATATTAGCTGTCATTTCCATACTTTATTAGATTTAGGATAGATTTGTCACATGGTAGTTTGATCATTTAGGTTCCTTTGATATGTTGAATTTTTTTACTCTGCATTGTTAAGGTGGGTAGTTTATTATTCATGCATTTCCATATGCTTTATCCATAGTGACTGCTTGATAAAGGTCTTTTTCAGACCGAAACGTCGACTGAAATCAAGTCACCAATTTTTCTGTCTTTGATTACTGGAGCCTGTATATTCCATATCTTGAAGATTTATGAATAAACGAATCATTTTGCACCATTAGAAAACCTTTGTGTGCAGTCAATTACTGTTCTATTCAACTGTTTAGGTGGAATATGTGTTCATTTCACTCTAAACCGCTATATACGTCCATGTTCATTCCCCAACTATCACGCCACCGGAACAGTGCTAGTGCACCTGTTTCTATGGAATATTATATTTACTCTAGAACCTGCCTATATATTCCTTTCAAATTCCCCACCTATCACATGCACAGGTAAAGTGCTAGGCAACCTGTTTAGGTGGAATATGTTTATTCATTTCACTCTAAACAATCCTAATATCCTTGTCATTCCCCACCTATCATGCACAGGGAAAATTCTAGGCTCCCTGTTTATGTTGGAATATGGTGTTCATTCACTCTAAACTGCCTATATATCAAGTTCATTCCCCGCCTATCATGCACAGGCTAAAAGTTGCTAGGCACCTATTTACGTGGAATATGTGCTCATATTCACTCTATACTCCTATATAACCTGTTCCTTCCCCACCATTCATCTCACAGGTAAAGTGCTAGACACCTGTTTTCGATGGAATGTAGTTTTCATTTTTAATATAAACTCATCTATATTCTATTTATTCAATCGTTTTTTAGCCCTTAAAACTCTCTTACCTCTCCTTAGCTCCTTATTATTTAGTAATAGTGTTCATTCTTGTTGTTCATTCTTTTTCTTCATGCTTTTTAGTATGACCCCTTTTAAGGTATGTCTGAAAAATTGTCAATGTAGATGTTTTATTGTTGTCAGGGCATATAAAACAGATGTGTCCTGGCAATTCACATAGCTAGTCCTTACAAACAGTTCCCAAGCTACTAGTTATGGAATACCGGTACAGAGAGGATTTACTAATATCAAGAATAAGGACATATTATGTCATGTTTTCAAGAATCTCTGAGGTCAGTGCATAATGGAAATCAAATAAATTAGATTTATTGACTAAAAACAAGCTCATCCTACAGATATTATTTTTGCCCGCAATCCAAAAACAGCCAATTATAACACCATAAAACATTGGAGAGGAGAAAGAGGTTGCCAGACATCTCCAACATTGGCTTATTTCCCTTGTCTCTCAATGTCTGCTATCATGGAACCTCGTTTCAGCCAGCTTTGTCATACACATTAGGCCTGGTTCACATATGTGTCTGAGGTTCCATAGCATGTTCTCATCAACGGACAACACGGCAGAAACCCCACAGACCCATTGTCATTAATAGGGTCCATTGAGCGCTGTGGGTGTCCATTATGAAACGGATCCCATGGCTTCCATTTTCACCTATCGCCAGAGGTTCCGAAGGGAGCCTCGGATGCAAATGTGAACCAAGCCTTAGATTGAATGGGATTTGCTAACAATTATGTTGCTTGTATGAGGTAGTCCTATTTTATAATGTTATGGCACATTGCTTGGATATGCCATGACAACTTGACTGGTAGGTCGCTATTACAGTTTCATTATGGATTAATGTAAAATTAATGTGTAGTCATTTTAAATGTAGAAATATTTCACTTGTAGTCTAGTGTGAGCACTTTATAGCCATACACTACCACGATTTACATGTGCAGCGTTATACCAAGAAATCTCAGAATGTAGAAAATCTGCAATTAACAGCTCTATTTACAGTATCTCCTTTGTTTTCACCTTACTGTTTGCATGTTATAATTATGAATGCTTTTCACACAAAGGATTTTAGAGGGAAAAGAAAGCAGAATAAAGGTTTTAAAAGGTTAATACTAATGACTCATAATACTGAGAAACACAGTCTCAGGAAATTTATGTTAGCATTCTACTTGCTCAGGCTGATTCATACCTTCCTACATCCAGTCAAATTGAGAGAGCTGCCACAGAATATGTGAGTGTAGTTTTTATTCAAAGGATAATGGCTGTATACAGAATATTTTTAGAACAAGTGTCCTAGAAAAAAAAAGAAATGCTCTTTGGTTATTCAACAATATAAAAGAAAAAGAATGCCAACTCTGACTAATCTAACAACTTCTCCACAGCTGTGAACTACAGTACTTAAATTATATACTTGTCAGCAGGTGACAATTTCACCGAATGCAATAGGGCAGATCCATACACCAGTGTTAAAAAGAAGTTTGTTTGTTTCTTTGTTTGTTTTTAAATTTGGTTTTATTTTTTATACAACTTTATTAAATGAAATTGTATTTTTCCCCCTACATTGATCTGTTCTATAATGTTTTGAAGTACAACCCAAATTCCATAAAAGTTGGGACGCTGTGTAAAATGTAAAGAAAACAAAAATGCAATGAAATTGAGATTTCCTATAGCCATACTGGATTATTTATAACAGACATAAGAACAATGCTGTATATCTCAGAAGAAGAAATGTAGAGTATTTTCTATTCATTTAAAAAGACAATAAATTCTAAAAATGATGGCAGCAACACATCTCAAAAACGTTGGGAATCGGAATTGTCTACCATTGTGTAAGATCCCCTCTTTTTTACAACATCCCTGTAAACATCTAAAAAGTAAAGAGACTAAATGGTAGAATTGTGAGAAAAGAATGTTGTCCCATTCTTGTCTCATGAAGTATTTTAGCTACTCAGTTGTCCTTTATCTTCTTTGATGGATTTTTCATTTCAAAATGCAGCAAAATAGTTCCTATTGATGAAAGTCTAGACCAAAATCAGCACCCAGTGCACTTTCCTTTATAGCGCAGCAAGTCATGCTGTTGTGGTGGATACCATGTGTAGTTTAGCATTATTTTGCTAGAACTTTTGCTAGAACAAGTTATCCTAGAACTTTTATATGCTGCCCAATATTGATAGTGACTTAGATAAGCTGCAAGTATAAGCCGCCCATGCCATAGCAATAATACAGCCCTGTAATATTAACAATGCAGGCTGTATTAACCTGACTGTTTGCGGATAGCAAGCTGGATGGTACCATTCACATTGTTGAGAATCACATGGAGATTCTCTGACGAGAAAAACAGCATTTTAATTTGCCTTCAGTCCATTTTTAAATAGTCTTGTGGATCCCAGAGAAGACAGAGTACATTCCGCCTTGTGGTTAATACAGTGGGAAAAGTATTGTTCTATTGACACTCGTGATTTTGAAAAGTTTTCTCCCATCTACAAAGAAAGAAGCAGATTCTGGGTTTTAAATTTCTATCATAGGTACATCTTACCACTAGTGCTTTGAGAGACAACTATAAAAAAAATCCAGTAAAATCTCATTTATTATTCTCTTAAATAAATTAATTTGCATTTTATGCTATGAAAACACAGTATCTTTCTGATCCCTAACCAAGCGGCAGGCAACTCTCTTTCTCACATAACTTTTTCTAGTTTTATCTTTAAGTAAGGCCCTCCTACTCTGCACTCATTCTACTCTGTAGTTAACTGCACCTGTTTGAACTTGTTACCTGTTTAAAAGACACCTGTCCATACACTTAATCAATCACACGGCAACCTTTCCACCATGGCCAAGACCAAAGAGCTGACATTGACAAAATTGTCGACGTGCACAAGGCTGGAATGGCTAAAGGACAACAGACAAGCAGTTTGGGAGAAGGCAACAACTGTTGGTGCAGTTATAGACAAATGGAAGACACACAGGAGACGGTCAATCTTCCACGGATCTGATCGCTGCCGATCGTAGAGTCAAGGGATATTTTTTGGGTAATAAATTCTTCGGAAAGGATCAGGAATCAGCCCAGAATTACATGGTAGGAACCTGTGTCAATTACCTGAATATAGCTGGGAACTCCGCGTCTCAAGATAAGCATTAGTAACACACTGTGTATCGATATTAAAATCCTGCAGGGCATAGCACACGAGTCCCCCTCCTCATGCCAGCACATGCCCAGGCCCATTTCAAGTTCACCAATGACCATCTGGATGATCCAGAAGAGGCATGGGAGAAGTTCATGTCATCAGAGGGCTACAAGGAATCACTGACAACTCTTCTTGTCATCATTTCCACTCCTGTTTTGGGAGGACATAAGAAGTATGAGTATAACCCCAAGAACACTGTCCCAACCATGAAGCATGCGGGTGGAAACATTATACTTTGGGGGTGCTTTCTGAAAGGGACAGGACAACTGCACCATATTGTGTTATAAGGCCTAGTGCCAAGACAAAAGACAACAGACATCTATTAATCCCTTACTCTCTGCAACTCTACCTAACACCGCAAGATTTTGACCAAGAACCTTCTTCTCTCAGTAAGAGCATTGAAGATGGGTCATGGCTGAGTCTTCCAGCAGGGCAACTAAGGAGTAGCTCCGTAAGAAGCATTTCAAGGCCCCAGAGCGGTCTAGCCAGTCTCCAGATCTGAGCCCAATCGAAAATCTTTGGGGGGAGCTGAAACTCAATGCAGCCCCGAAACCTGAAAGATCTGGAGAAAATCTGTATGGAAGAGTGGGTCAAAATCCCTGCTGCAGTGTGTGCAAACTTGATCAAAAACTATAGTAAACGTTTGACCTCTGTACTGTACCAAATATTACCACCATACAGTGCTCGTATAGTAAAAATTACCAGTGTACACAGGTGCTCTGCAGAAATATAAGTGCAGTTACATCTAATGACTCATAGGTGACATCTTCTCTGATTAATCATGTGCTTTCCCTTTTCTTCTGTGCAACCAAGATCGCTATAACAATTTGTCGCAGCCACGATTATTTTCTGAAGAATTGGCAACACAAATATCTTCAAATCTTCACTTTTTTAACATCTCTTTACTTGTTTTCCACCTCTGTACACACCCCCTATGGGGTGTTAGGTAGAGTTGCAGACATAAGGGAATGATAGATGTATGTTGTCTTTCGTCTTGGCACTAGGCCATATAACACAATGGAAGAAGAGGAGGGGCAGGAGACGGGGTACATGCCATAGTTTACAGACGCAATCCCCTGTAAATGGGGTAGGAGAAAAAACCCCAGGATGTGCTGCAGCTGTGGCCTGTACTGCCCAATATCAAATAATGAAGTCTGAACTCTACCCCCTGCACCCTAAAATGATCAGCCATAGGCATGACCTTCAGAAGGTCTAGGGAATTGAGCTAAGTACTGTCATGATTTTTGTAGCATTCTTTTTTTTCTTTAACAGGTTTCCCTATTGAACCACGAGGGCCTCGTTTGACTGTCAGACATGTTGGACTATTTCTTTAATAAAATTGTTCAACGAGAAATGTTGTTAGGGAGTATTTTTTTAAAGTTTTTTGTTGCCATTTGAGTGTTTTGTTTTTTTTACTCATTTATTCCAGTGTCAGTAACAGACATTTCTCCATTACTAGCGCTGAAGCTTGGAGTCAGCCCTTAGGGATTTTTGTTACCCAAAAGCTAAAACTAACAACTTTCACTATTATCCCAGTACCTAATGTACCAGGTGTGCCCAGAAGAGCCGGGATACTCTCAGAAGCAAACCCTCTAAGGCTTCTGCTTCTAGGACACCTGTGGGCTGGTATTTTTAGTATGGGAAAGTACTAAAATCCATGGAGCTTTCCATTCTGGTAGCATTAGTCTGCAGCTGATGGTTTTACTGTAGTTGGTTATGAAAAGTAGAGGTCTGCTTCCAATGGAAGCCTGGCTTTTCCGAGTAACCTTAATATATTGGGTAGTGGAGCAATAGTGAGAGGCGGTCAGTGTCAGTCTTGGGGTGGCAAAAACACCACTGGCTGACACCGAGTCCCAGTGATAGTAATGTAGAGACATCTTTAATAAGCCATTATTACTAACTCTGGAATAAAATGGTAAAAAAAAGTTACTGAAACAACACAAAAATACTTTATTTAAATAAACAGTATCCAAGCACATCCTTTTTTGACTATTTTATTAAACAAATGGAGCCAATAAATTCAACATAGTCAAAAAGGGAAACCTGTAAAAACATAGAAACACGAATCAGCAGGTAAGGCCCCAGTGAGGTAGATAGGCAGTTAACACGCAGGTAGGAAGGAAACAAGCCTCAGGCAGGTAAGTATGCAGACAGGGCCCTAGGTAGGTAGGGAGGTAGGTAGGCAGGCAGGTGGGTAGGTAGGTTAGCCCAACTTTGGTAGGCACAAAGGTCCCAGGTATATAGACAGGCAGCCACGGCCTCAAGTAGGTAGGTACAGTGGGTTACAACACTATTAATAACTGTTTCTCACTTTTAAACATTTCAACTATAAACTTAAATGCATTTTACTGATAGTTTATGTGAAAATGCAACACAAAATCGCAAAGATTTGTGAAGTGTTAAGAAAATGATACATGCTTTTCCAAATTTTTGAAAACTAAAAAGCTTAAAAGTGTGGCATGTATATGTATTCAGCTCTATACTTTGTAGGACCACCTTTAGCTGCAATGAAAGCTTCAGTCTGTTGGGGTATATCTCTACAAGCTTTGTATATCCAGAGGCTGGAATTTTTGCCCATTCTTCTTTACAAAATAGCTCTAGTTCAGTCAGATTGGTTGGGAAATGTTTGTGAACAGCAGTACCGCAGATTCTCAATTGGGAATTAGGTCTGGACTTTCACTGGACCATTTTAACACATGAATATGCTTTGATTTAAACCATTCTATTGTAGCTTTGGCTGTTTGTTTAGGGTCGTTGTCCTGCTGGAAGGTGAACCTGCCAGTCTCAAGTCTTTTGTAGCCTCTAACAGGTTTTCCTCCAGGATTGCCCTGTATTGAGCTCTATTCATCAACTCTGACCGGCTTCCCAGTCCCTACTGAAGCAAAGCATCCCCACAGCATGATCCTGCCATCACCATGCTTCACGGTGAGTATGGTGTGTTCAGGGTGATGTGCAGTGTTGGCTTTCCTTCATACATAGCATTTGGCATTTAGGCCAAAAAGTTCACTTTTGGTCTCATCTGACTAGAGCACCTTTTTTCCACATGCTTGTTGTGTCCCCTACATAGCTTTTTGCAAACTTAAATGGAACTTCTTATAGCTTACTTTCAAAATGGGCTTCTCTTCCATAAAGACCAGATTTGTAGAGTACACGACAAATAGTTGTCCTGTGGACAGATTCTCCCACCTGAGCTGTAGGTCTCTGCAGCTCCTCCACAGTGACCCTGGGCCTCTTGGCTGCTTCTCTAATTAGTGCTCTCTGTGTCTGGGCTGTCAGTTTAGTTGCTCAGCCATGTCTTGGTTGGTTAGCAATTGTTCCATACTCCTATTTATGGATGATGGATTGAACAGTGCTCTGTGAGATGTTCAGAGCTTAGACTATTTTTTTTTTTTTTAAAACCTTACCCTGCAATACACTTTGCCACAACTTTATCCCTGAGCTATCTGTGGTGTGTTTCTTAGTTTTCATGATGTTGTTTGTTCACTAATATTTTCTAGCAAACCTTTCACAAAACAGCTGTAGTTGTACTGAGAATAAATTAGATACAGATGTACTCTGTTAACTTATTAGGTGACATCTAGAGGCAGTTGTTCATATTGGAAGTTATTTAGGGATAACACAATACAGAGGGACAAATATATCTGCATGCCACACCTTTCAGTTTTTAAATTTGCAAAAATTTGGAAAACCATGTATCATTTTCTTTACACTTCACAAATGCTTGCTTTTGTGTTGCTCTACCACATAAAATATCAATAAAATTAATTTAGGGTTGTAGCTGTAACATTTATAAATGAGGAAGTTAAAGGGTATGAATACTTTTTCAACCCACTGTACATAGACAGAAAAGGCCCTAGTTAGGTGGACAAGACCCCAAGTAGGTAGGTAGGTAAGGCAACAGGTAAGTAGGTAGGCAGGTATAGCAACAACTATTTATGTAGATATGTCCTCAGGTAGGTAGACAAGCAGGCAAGGGCTCATGTAGGTAAGGAGGCTTCCAGGTAGGTAGAAAGGTAAGGCCCTGAGATAGGCAGGCAAGACCTCAGGTAGGTAGACATACAGGGTCCTAGGTACAAAGGAAGGCAACAAGGCTAACTGTTGGGCTCCTTCTTCCACCAGGGCTTTTAACTGTTTGCATGTCACAAATACTTGCAAGCAGTTACAGTATCTCACAAAAGTGAGTACCTTCATCACATTTTTGTAAGTATTGCATTATATATTTTCATGGGACAACACTGAAGATATGATACTTTGATACAATGTAAAGTAGACAGTGCACAGCTTGTATAAATTTGGTGTGCCCTCAAAATAACTCAACACACAGCCATCAATGCCTAAACTGCTGGCAACACAAGTGAGTACACCTTTAAGTGAAAATGGACAAATTGTGCCCAAAGTGTCAATATTTTGTGTACCCACCATTATTTTCCAGCACTTCCTTACCTCTATTGGGCATGAAGTTAACTAGAGCTCCACAGGTTGCCACTGCAATCCTGTTCCACTACCCCATGACGACATCACGGAGCTGGTTGCTGGTTGCTCTTCCATGTTCCGTTTGAGGATGCCCCACAGATGCTCAATAGGGTTTAAGTCTGAAGACATGTTTTGCCAGTCCAGCACCTTTATTGTCATTTTTTTAGCAAGGTAGTGGTCATTTTGGATGTGTGTTTGGGCTTGTTATCATGCTGAAATGCTTTCTTGCGGTCTAGTTTCTGAAGGGAGGGAATCATGCACTGCTTCAGTATGTCAAAGCACATGTTGGCATTCATAGTTTCCTCAATGAACTTTAGCTCCCCACAGTTAGCAGCACTCATACAACCCCAAATCATGACACTCCCACCACCATGCTTGGCTGTAGGTAAGAAACACTTGTCTTTGTACTCACCCGGTTGCTCCAAACGCTTGACACCACCTGATCCAGATAAGTTTAGCTTGGTCACATCAGACCACAGGACATGGTTTCAGTCATCCATGTCCTTAGTCTGCTTATCTTCAGCAAACTGTTTACGGCCTTTCTTGTACATCATCTTTAGAAGAGAATTCATTCTGGGATGACAGCCATGCAAATCATTTTGATGTATTGTGCGGTGTATGGTCTGGGCACTGACAGGCTGACCCCAAACTGCTTTAACCTCTGCAACAATGCTGGCAGCACTCATATGTCTATTTAGAAAAGACCATCTCTGGATGTGATGCTGAGCATGGGCACTCAACTCCTTATGTTGACCATGGCGAGGCCTGTCCTAAGTGGAACCTGTCTTGTTAAACCATATGGTCTTGGCCACCATGATGCAGCTCAGTTTTATGGTGATGGCAATCTTATTATAGCCTCAGTCACCTTCATATAGAGCAACAATTCTTTTTTTCAGATCTTCAGACAGTTTCTTGCCATGAGGTGCCATGTCGAACTTCCAGTGACCAGTATGTGAGAGCGATAACACCAAATTTAACACACCTGCACCGCATTCACACTTAAGACCTTGTAACACTAACAATTTACATAACACCGTGGAGGGAAAATGACAAATTGGGCACAATTTGTCCATTTTCATTTAGGAGTGTACTCACTTTTGTCGCCCGAAGTTTGGATATTGATGAATATATGTTGAGTTATTTTGAGGTCACACTAAATTTACTTATTTTTTTTCAAGCTGTATACTGACTACTATACATTGTACCAAAGTGTCATAGTGTCAAATATGTAAGGTGTGTACTTACTTTTGTGAGATGCTGTAAATATAAAGGGAAGCCTGGAGATTCAGGGCATGTGCCCTGGATTTCCAGAACATATATCTGACTGCTGGGGACAGTGGTTCTGGGTGATCAGAGTTATGCCACATCCTTGGGATGGGCCAAGACCCCTGGGACAGCAGGCCCTGTAGCAGCTGCTATGGCTGTTACTGCAGCAGTTACATCCTTGGCTTTTGTTGGGATCTAAGAACTGATAACAGAAAAAGCTGTGATATCACTGTCAAGTTAAACTTTGTTACATTTGTATATATTTTCTGTATAGTTATTTAAGCATATTTTTAAGTAAGTTCTGTATGTATGAAATAAAATCTTTGCAGGAGTATAGCTGTAAAGGGTACAAAGTTAGCAATAACATCCAAGCACTGGTGCTGGAGGGCACCCAAATCCACTCTGTGACATAAAAAGGCATTAGGGGAACTGTTACAGATTGTGCATTAGGCTCATTTACACCTTTATCTCAGCATTACAAAACAGAGTATTAGCATTATGATACCAGGATTAAAACTTTTGGTGCAATATTAAAGGGGTTTTGCCAGGACGTACCTTATCTGCTAAGAAGCAAATGTAAACAAGCCATGCTGAGCTAAGAGAGAGAGAGAGACAGCCAGAGCACAGAGCATGCATAAGGGATCGTGTGAAATGTTCACTCAAATAATCAAACTACAACTTGTGGATTCTGTATACAAAAGACAACACCTTTTCTCCACAGCAGCTTGAAAGCTCCTTCAGCCTCTTGAAAGCTCCTTCATGTTCCCTGTCATCAGATAAAGCAGGGATCTACTCAGATAATCACACTACAACTAGTGGATTCTGTATACAAAACACAACATATTTCTACCCGGTGCCTTGAAAGCTTCTTCAGCTCCTTTTCATCAGATAAGAAGTGTGCTCTGCGCAAGCCCGGCCAGCAGCTCTTGTCAGGTCCTATCTAATAGAAGCTTTTAAGTAACTAAGGGCAGGTAATGCAGCCTGTAGCTGTCTCAGGCTGCCCTTTTTGTAATCACATATATTTAGAAAAGTGATTAAATACCCACGTCAACATTACATCGTGGCAAAACCTCTTTAAGGGAGGAACACTTTTTTTGGGCAGCAGACATAGAAAATGTGAGGATCTAACACGATGTGTAGTGTTGAATGTCAGTATTTGGTTATGATCAAGAAGCTGCAGAGCAGATGTGGTCAATGTGAATTAATGCTCTTTTAGTTTTAGAATTTGACTGCCCTCTGGCTTGAAGAGGGGAGGTAGATCAGAAACCCATAAATGTTTTATATTGACTCTTTAATGGATTAAATAAAGAAATAGGATTCTTGATTCTTAGCCATATGCAGACATCACTACATTATCTTGGATTCACTGTTGCAAGTTTACAGCTAGCCCAGCACTTGGCATATATATACAAAGCCTGCATCACAGTTCAAGGACTTTGGATACACAAAACAGGGAGTTGTAAGACCTTCTGACTGACAGGCACAGAAATGTTTCTTATCCAATGAGAGATTGAGGTCTGAGAGGCCTTCATTTCTTTTTTAGTCCCAGAAAATGTGATCAGAAGATTTTCATTCTTCCTAAAAAGAACTTCTATTAACATAACCCTGACACATCTGCCTTTGTCCGGAAGATGCCAGGGCTCATCTTCTTGAGAGCAGAGACCTTAGGTTTCAGGACAGGCCAGCCCAGCTGGGAGGTTTCTGTTGTTAAGTAAACCAATGGGACTATGGAAAAAAATCTACAGTTTGTGGGAGACTTCCACCAATAAAGTTTTTGTTTTTTTTAAAAACTTGAGGTTTTATAACACAGGAGCTGTCTAACCCCCTGGGTGATCTCTACAACTGTGTTAGAAAGCTATATTGGAGTGGCTTCATGTGAGCGCATATCCAAGAAATTGCCTCTATTGAGGCACTCCTCAACCCAAGGACACTTGCAACAGTAATTAGAGTGAATTTTTTGGAGGTCTGAGGCACTATTACCCTCTGAAGGATCTTTTGTATCCTGGCAGTAGGAAAAGAGAGCATGAGGTTTACTAAGTTTGTCAGGAAGCTTAGGAATTGAATGTGGGTTACGGGAACAAATGTGATTTCTCCAGCTTATTATCCAGCTGAGCTCAGATAAGCATTGAATTACATTGTTTAGAGTTAGGATAAGAATTTATTTTGAATTGGCTAACATTGGCCAGTTAACCAAGCAGGAGATGATGGAGATTCCCTGGAGCAATATGGAGGAGACTACCAAGGAAAAAACCTTTGTGAACACAAAGGAAGCTGAAGGTGTTCTGAGTGGAAAACTGAAAATGCTAACTGAAAACATTTTAGCTTGACATGAAGAAATATTGCTACTCTTAAGTATTTCTGATATGCAATAGCCACCAGAATGTGAAAATACACATCATGTCTTCTTGCGGTACTGTACAAATCTTATTGTTTCCATCCTAAAATGTTTTTTCAGTAAGTGACAGGTTAGATACTTCAGGTCCACAATGGTTCGCCAAAGGTTTAGGTACCAGGAAAACTCTTTAAGTAGACATCTGTACCCTTCTAATAAGACATAATGAAGGATTTTAGAACCATATTATCTGATCTTTAGAAAACAATTGGTTACAAAACTCTTTTCTCAGCTTTATACTTCTCTAGCTTTTTAGATCAACTATAAGTCATACTTTTTACTGCAGAATTTTGCCACATTTTTAGCACAGCATCTTGCATTGTGAATACTTCTCCTTCCCTACGAAACCATGCCCACTTTTTGGTGGAGCAACACCTCCATGTTGGAGAGGTTGCATAAAGAGCCACATGTATGAACCTGTTTAAAACCCACTTTTTTGCCCATAGGTTACTGTGGGCAAAAGAGTGAGTTTTAGATATTAACGGTTTCATACATGTGGCCCAAAGTGTCTAATGCCCATAATAAATGTGTCTATGACATGCTGTGCCAAAAATGCACCCTTACATTTTACAATGCTTTTCTGCCACAACCACAATAGTCAATTAAGGCCAATAACTCCAATGTGCCTCTTTCAACTTGGCATAAACATTTCTGTTATCAATCTTCCCACTTAATTTACCAAAATTACTCATGGTGAATTAGGGGGTAACACAGTTCTAAAGGTAGGTTTGCATCATGCAGTTGTAATGTGGGAAAACTGTATTGGCATGCAAGTTTCCACAGCTTTAATCTGGTTTCAGCAAGAATCAGTTTGATTTTTGTGGTCTTGCAACAGAATAGTTTTACCCACAATATCAGTCATTAACAATCACACTGGTTTTAGGTGCAATCAATTTGAAAACTGTGTACTATTACAAGTCATTGTGGTCTTAGCCACCAGAGGCAAATTAAAGAAGTTCTAAAGTAGAACATGTAACTGTTTTGGAAGACATTCAAAGTGCTCTAAAAAGTAACTAGAGTTCCTCAATAATTTAGATTTTCTTGGTTATTTAATCTGAGCACATCAGTTCCCGAGAAGATGTTTGGAACGTTACGTTTTTAGTTTATGCTCTCAAAATGAACTGCATTGAAATTTTTTTTTATTATTTCCTACCCTTGTTTATATATAAATCCTATATGCACTGTACTGTTTCTTTTGAGTGTGATCTACAGTTTATGTCATCCTGATCTTCCTAGTTCATTATACTGTATAATGCTATAACTAAAGAACTGACAATGAAGTCCCATGACAACTGTAAAGAAAGATGTCATATTGTAGAACAAGTATCCAAAGTGTAAGAGGGCGTTTGTATATCAAGAGCAGTCTTAGCACATTCCATCAATGGAGGCTTCTCCACACTCACCAATTCCAAGAATTGCACTGTTCAGCAGACTATATAGTCCAGTAATATCAGACATTATATAAAACTTTGAAATACAAATAAAAACCTGTGTGTAGCTCTCTGCAGGATATCCCATAGAGATTTAAAGTAATGTCCATTCCATTAGTGAGTGAAAGCAGTTGGAAAGGGACGTAAACGCACACCTCTGCGATGATTCAAAGATGAACGCCTTCTTTCTCAGTCTTGCACAGTAGCATCAGTATCACCTTTAAATAGCCTACCGCTGAAAACATAATCAGACAATATTATATTCATTCAAGCTTGTTACGAATCGTGACAGTTACATACAACATTTAAAAGCACTATAGGATTCACTTATTCACAGACAAACCTTGAGATTATAATTCTTATTTAATTCTCTAGGGGACAAAGCATCAAGAACAAAAATCAACGCTGCTTCTCTTTGTGTTTAGCAATACATTGTTTGCACAGTGAACTTCTTCCAAGAGACACCACCATAGTTCAAAGATACCATGGTGAGCCTCATAGAAGGGTCATGCTACTGTATTCTCACCAAACTTTCTCAGTGCAGAGGCACCTGTCACTTTGTGCAGGGCTGGTTGGATGTCATCTCTTTTCTTACTGTATGTACATATAGCAGAATGCTGTTCGTACAACCGATTTTTGCACTCATTCACCTCTGGTCCATGTACGATGTACCACAAGGGCATTTTAAAAGATATAATCTGTTTACTCTCACGTTTACTATCAAGTATAAAACCCCTTGAAATTTATTTTAGTGCCCTTTGAAGGGTTGTAGATAGAAGTGCCCTTGATATTAAAAGAACAATTTTGGCAATTCAGATATAGTAAAGTACCGAAACGATTGGTGGGTAGTTTCATTTGTTTCGTTTTTGGGCAAACCCGAAGATCAGAAGACATTATTGTCACGGTCGGAGATAGTGGATCCTCTGAACCACCGCAAGCGATGGCGTAAGCCACGCCAGGGAGCGGAATCTAAGTAGGTCCCGGTTTTCACCACAGCCTGCCCCAAAGCGGGATGGACTTACTGCGCCGGGAGTCTACCAGGTCGCTACCCCTGACGTGACTTGCTTGCGGAGGCAGCCGAGGTGTAGCGTGGTACCAAATCGGAAGGCAGGCTCGTAGTGGGGACAGGCAGAAGGTTAGGACAGGCGGCTATGGTTCGTGGTCATGGACAGGCTGAAGGTCAGGGCAGGCGGCAAGATTCGTGGTCAATGGACAGAGGCAAACGGTACGGTACACGGTAATCAGAACAAGGCTTAGGAACGCTTTCTCTATAGGCAAAGGGCACCAAAGATCCAGCGAGGTTACTAGGAAGAGGCAGGCTTAAATAGGGGCAGCGACCGGTAATAGCCAATTACCGGTGCGCTGGCCCTTTAAATTTAACACTGCCGACGCGCGCGCATCCTAGGGGGCGGGACATCGCACGCCAAGGGACAGAGACAGCCGGAGCAGGAGCGTGGCTGGGTAAGTGATGCTGGGCACCGGCGGGGGAACTAGCGGGACTGCGACCCGATGTGCCGGACGCGGCGCCGCTCAGCAGCAGGGCACGGATGCGCCCACGACCCGGGACAAGGGTCGCAGGGGCATCCGTGACAGTACCTCCCCCTTTGCCCCCCCTTCTTTCTGGTCTGGAGGAATTTCTGGATTATACTATGGTCCGGAATGTTCTCCTCCATCTCCCAAGACCTCTCCTCGGGCCCGAACCCCTTCCAGTCAACGAGAAAGTATCGTTTCCCTCTAGTCCTCCTCATACCCAAGATTTCCTTGACCACAAAGACATTAGAGGCATCAGCCACAGATGAAGGAGGGACTGCCTTCCGAGAGAAACGATTCAGGACCAGGGGTTTTAGTAGCGAGACATGAAAGGAGTTCGAGTTGCGCATGGTAGGTGGGAGCCGGGTTTGTAGGCCACCGGGTTTGTGCACTTAAGGACCTCGAAAGGTCCCAAAAAGCGGGGTCCCAGTTTGTAGGTTGGGATCTTGAGGTGGACATATTTGGCTGACAACCACACCTCGTCACCCGGGGAGAAGACTGGAGGGAGACATCTATTTTTATCTGCTTGAGCCTTTGTGCTCTCAGAAGCACGGAGCAGAGATTGGCGGGTCAGGGACCAAATGGACCTCATGTTCTGGACCAGTGCATCTGCCGCCGGAACCTCAGACGGGGATGCCTGCGGAAGAGGTGGGCGGGGGTGCAGGCCATACACAATGTAGAAGGGAGAGGCTCCTGCGGAGTCCGAGTCTAGGGAATTATATGAAAATTCCGCCCACGGAAGCAAGTTGGACCAGTCATCTTGTCGAGCCGAGATGAAGTGGCGTAGGTAACACCCCAGAACCTAGTTGACTCTCTCAACCTGGCCATTCGTCTGGGGTGGTAAGCTGAGGAGAAATCAAGCTTCACCTGTAGTTGAGAACAAAGGGCCCGCCAGAATTTGGAAACGAACTGGACCCCTCGATCCGAGACGATCTGCAGAGGAAGTCCGTGTTAACGAAAAATGTGGCGGATAAACAGCTCGGCCAGGTGCGGGCAGAAGGGGCTGAGAGTCGAGCCCGAGAGAAGTGGCGTATGGTAACACCCAGAACTGGTTGACATCTCTCCACTGGACAATTCGTCTGGGGGTGGTAAGCTGAGGATGAAACAAGCTTCACGGGTTTGTAAACAAAGAGGTCCCGCCAGAATTCTGAACGTAGCGGATCCCCGATCCGAGACGATCTGCAGAGGAAGTCCGTGTAAACGAAAAATGTGGCGGAAAAACAGCTCGGCCAGGTGCGGGGCAGAAGGCAGGCCTGACAAAGGGAAAAAATGCGCCATTTTGGAAAACCGATCTGTGATCACCCAGACAATGGTGTAACCAGACGAAGGAGGAAGATCGGTTACAAAGTCCATTGCCACGTGAGCCCATGGTTGGGTAGGAGGGGTAGTGGGTGCAAGAGCCCCCCCGTTTGTGACGAGGTGTCTTGGTGCAGGCACAGGAGTACACGACCAACGAATTCCTTGACATCTTTAGCGAGGTCCTGCCACCAATAGAACCGAGATATCAGGAGAAACATTTTGCGAGCACCGGGATGGCCGGCCATCAATGAGCAGTGTCTCCACTGCAGAATACGCCTATGTAGCGCAGGGCTTACGTATGTCTTCCCCGGCGGGACCTTTCAGAGGTCGACAGGAGCTGCGGAGATAAGATGCTCTGGAGGGATTATGTGTTCTGGAGACATTTCTACACCCACCACATCGGAGGCATGATAGAGGGCGTCTGCCTTCACATTCTTCTCCGTGGGACGGAAGTGGATCTGGAAGTTAAACCGGGAGAAAAAGAGCGACCACCTAGCCCGGCGCGGATTGAGTCGCTGAGCCGTCTGGAGGTACTGGAGGTTCTTATGATCAGAGTAGATACAGATGGGATGTCGAGCACCCTTCAGCAGATAACGCCATTCCTTCAATGCCAGTTTGATGGCTAATAACTCCCGGTCTCCAATAGTGTAATTACTTTCCGCCGGCGAGAACGTCTTGGAGAAGAAGCCGCGACAGGATAGATGCGGTGGCAAAGGCATTTATTAGTTTAGTGAAAGCCTCCTCGGCCTCAGAAGGCCAGCTGCGTGGATTAGCGTTTTTCTTAGTGAGAGCCACAATAGGAGCCACCAGCGTGGAAAAGTGCAGGATGAACTGCCTGTAATAATTGCAGAAACTGGGCGTGGCCATTGCAATACGGCCGACAACTTGGCTGGGTCCATCTGTAGACCCTGGTCAGAGAGGATATAGCCTAGAAAGGGGAGACTTGTCTTGTGAAAGAGGCACTTCTCGAGCTTGGCATACAGACGGTTAGCACGCAAACGCCTGAGAGCTTGTCGCACATGGGCCTGGTGGGATTCTGGATCAGGTGAAAAGATCAGGATGTCATCCAGATAGACGACCATACAGGTGTACAGGAGGTCTCTGAAGATGTCTTTGACAAACTCCTGGAAGTCCCTAAAGGATCACATACTTTTTCTACTCACAGATATGTCATATTGAATCAATAAATAAATGACCATTGTTTGATTTGGTTTTCCTTATTTAATATTAGGACTTGTGTGAAAATCTAAAGTAGTTTAATGGTAAATGTATGCGATAACCATTGTATAGTACACAGAACAATAAAACATGTCATCACTCTTTTATTGAAATGAGCTGCATCCTCTCCCAATAAAATCAAGAGGAACTGCATTTAGCAAAGTTGTTGTCAATCAGTTAAAGGGTCCTCCTTGTCACATACAGTTTTTTTTAGTGTTTTAAAACATTTGTAAAAATGCATGTATTTTGGCTCAGTTTTCTATTCAGCAGCAATTTTTACATGATTTTTTGGGGAAAGGAGAGAGGTTGGAGATCTTATAAAGAAGTCTATTTGAAAAAAAAATGTAAAAAGAAACATCAACCTGTTGCGTGTTGCATTTTGAAAAAAAAAACAAAATGCTATGAATGTGGACTACTAGATTCTGCTATAGCCTTTAAAGTAAGTCTTGGCCACAATGTTTTGGAACTAAACAGAAAAACCAGTGGTGAAAATCCTCAGCAAAAGTGCCACAAAATGATGTAAAGACAATGTGTACCCAGTCTTCTTAAGGTTCTTCCTCTTTGAATATCAGGAATCAACAGCATCACACAAGATATCAGTGTGTATATTGGTCACATTCTATGACCATTAATGGTATCATACATCAGCAACATGATGGATGTACAAAGGAGATTAGCCATTTTAAGTTTTAGGGAAATCTAAATGTAAGCAGAGGAGAAACTAAAGCTTACCGGTGCTGGACTTTAGATTACAACACAATTTTTTTCTTTTTGACCAACAGTTTTACCAGGAAATTGTGTTGCTATGGCTGCAATACATTGAATACATTTAGAATCTCTGGGGAGGCACTGGTGAATTTGTGAGGCGACTTAAAGGGGTTGTTTGGTTCATAGAAAAATAAAATAGAAAGTTACTAGAGCCTGGTAAGAAATCAAGCAAAAAAAAACACTGTACTCCCATTCTGGTTTTTGGTCAGATTTAGTATTTAGAATACACAAAAATCCAACTGTTACCAATGCCCATAGACCGCAATACAAAAGCTGCTTTTGTATTGTCGGACTTCTAAACTGCTGGGTTCCAATAGAATATAGAACATGTTCTATTTTCCGGCGGATCTAGCACAATTCTATATGCTTCTATGTACACTTCGACACCCTACTTCAGATCTCCAGCCCAGACATTAACTCTACTCTCACGGATCCCAGATTGTCTATCATCCATATCCTCCTTCTTCTCCTTCTGTCTTGTAAAACAAAATGTAGAGAAAACTAATCTTGTCATCTTTCCACCATCCCACTCCATCACTCCACCTGATCTCTCTATCACAGTCAACGGCTCTACACTGTCACCGGTCCTGCAAGTCTGCTGCCTTGGGATAACCTTTGACTCCACTTTGTCCTTCAAACCACACATCCAAGCCCTTACCTCTGCCTGCCAACTCCACCTAAAAAATATTTCACAAATACACTCATTCCTTAACCCTGATATTACAAAAATTCTGGTCCATGTCTTTGTCACCTCCCGCCTAGACTACGACAACATTCTTCTCTGCGGCCTCCCATCTAGCACTCTCGCTTCCCTTCAATCCATCCTCAACTCTGCTGGCCGTCTTATTCACCTCTCTCCTCGCTACTCTTCTGCCTCTCCCCTCTACCAGTCCCTTCACTGGCTACCCATTGCCCAGCGAATTCATTTCAAATTACTACTATGACCTACATAACCTCCCCCCTCCATACATCTCTGTCTTTATCTCCAGATATCTCCCCTTACACAATCTCCGCTCCTCACAGGACCTTCTTCCTTGCTCCCCTTTTGTCAGCTCCTCACACAACCATCTAAGATTTCTCTGGTGCTTCCCCCATACTCTGGAACTTACTGCCCCAAAACTTTAGACTCTCCTCCACTCTCACCAGCTTCAAAAGCAACCTGAAAACCCATCTCTTCAGGATAGCCTGTAACCTACAATAACCAAGCTGTCACTAACCCCCACAAACATGTCTGCCATTCACCTTCCGTCTCTTTCCCCAATCCTTGTAGATTGTAAGCCCTTGCGGGCAGGGTCCTCTTTTACTCTGTACCAGTTGTTAGTCACATATTGTCACCATTGTACTTGTTTGACTTATGTTATGTATGTAATCCCCTTGAATGTACAGCACCCTGGAATCAATGGGGCTCGAAGACAAATAATAATAATAATAGTAATAATAATAATAATAATAATAATAATAATAATAATAATAATAATAATAAAATGTACTGGGCTGGCCAAAATCTGAAAACTGACTGTGGTTTTTGACACAAACCCATGCCAAAATCCGCAGCACAGCGACTGTAAAATACCAGATTTTCGATGGCATTTTACGTTTGCCATGTAGACAACATCATAAGGAATAAAACTTAAGAAATCCCCAGACAAAAATTGGGTGTTAGGAGTGTTCTGTCCTTTTCATGCCTGTTGCCTAACTTAAGTTTGGAGTACTACCAATCTTAGTTCTGAACCTGAATCAATTGCTGAGGTGGGCATTTAATCCAATCTGTGTATTCCATGCCTGTGATTGCGCCTTGTATCCTGTTTTTTTTTTTTTTTGGGGGGGCGGGAGTTTGTTGCTAGCCTCCTATTTGGATGGAATTTTCTGGTTTTTGACTCTGGCCTGTTTCTCTGCGATTCTCTTGCTCCTTGAATTTGTTACTATGAGTTCTCCTGGTATTTGACCTCGGCTAAACTGACTATTCATGTTTGTTCTTTGCTTTGTCTTGTATATTCCGTTCACCCTAGTTCATCCTGTCTGTCTTCTCCTACTTGCATTTGTCTTCCTACACCTCTCTGGTATGGCAACCTGGGTCTCTAGCAGCCAAATCAAATCCATCCTGCTTTGCAGTGGACTCTGGTGAAAACCTAGAGGGAGCCTTAGACTCTGTCTCCCAAAGGGTGTCTTACTCCAGATAATTGTTTTTAGTGGGTTCAATTTGTTCAGCCTTCTTTTTGCCTTTGGGGAATTGCTAAAGTGGAAATTCCCTATTGTTGGGATTTAAATAGCAAAGCACTAATAGAAGAAGTACAATGGATCTTTAGATTTAAATGTGTAAAACCCCTTGAATCTAAACAATGTTATCTTCTTCATCTAATTTACACTATCTCACTAAAGTGAATACACCCCTTACATTTTTGTAAATATTGTATTATACCTTTTCATGGGACAGAACTGAATATATAACACTTTGATACAATGTGTACAGCTTGTATAATAATGTGTCCTCAAATAGCTCAAGGGGCTATACAATACATGGAAACCTCCAAAGAAGCTATCTATCATACATGAAAAAAACGTTGAGATTCTTAGTTCACATGTTTTGATCAAAAAATGTTTAAGCCACCCACGGCTTACAGCGTGATCTCAAGGCGGTTGGTCCTACGCTATCTTTACCTCTCAATAGAGCCAAATTCAGACTTCTCATTGGGTCAACCGACCTCCATTATCCAGAGAGAAAAATAAAAAAAACAACAACCTTGCAAGCATACTGCACTGATATCACAGCCTGTGAAGATGGGCGGGGTGCAAGAAACCAAAATGGAGGTATCCCTTCCTCCCTATATAGATTAAAAGCAATATATGCCAAATACAACGTATAGTTCTGCACAAAAAAAAAAATCTAAAAAACACAATGTGAACCTGGGTGCCACTGGCAGGGTAGCGGCATATATATATATACACGCGCACACCATTACCAGTGGCACACCAACTGCTAAAAGGGCTATACAATACATGGAAAACTCCAAAGAAGCATTTATGCTATTTATCATACATGAAAACAACTTTGAGATTCTTAGTTCACACGTAGCTCAACACACAGTCATCAATGTCTAAACTGCTGGCAACAAAAGTGAGTACACCCCTAAATGAAAATGGACAAATTTTCCCCGATTTACTATTTTCCCTCCGCGGTGTCATGTGACTCGTTAAAGGAGTTGTCTCACTACATTGATTCACCTCACCTCAGTCCTGTTGTCTTGGTTTCAGTTTGAATTTAGGGGTCTGTTGACTGGCTTCTACTAGGCTGCAGTAGAAGCCAGGTCTGTAGCTAAAGCAACCAGTTCTGGCAGCCTATCAGGAGAAATCAAACAGGTCTGTAGCTATAGCGACCTGAGGAGCTGATGCAGCCCGTACAAGAGGGGATATCTAGGAATAGGTAGGACACTGTTAATGGACACATATTGCAAAGTGACTTGTTTTTGCAAGATCTTTAATATAAAAAGCAATCCTTGTAGTGAGACAACCCCTTTAATGTTACAAGATATCAGGTGTAAATGGGGAGCAGATGTGTTAAATTTGGTGTTATTACTCTCACACTCTCTCACACCGATCACTTGAAGTTCAACATGGCACTTCATGGCAAAGAACTCTGTATGTCTCTGCATTGTTCTATGTCTATGCAGGTTATCATATACGGTAATATAGGTATGCAGGCAGATCTCCCAACAGAAATCTCAATAAAGCCCAATTCACATCATGTTTTAAGCCTCTGTCACAATTATCTATCAGTATAACTTGAAAAAAAATATCATGATGGATACTGTGGGTTGGCCACAGTAGAATCATAGGAAACTACATATCAGTCATAGTTTACATAATTATGTGCCTGATACATAAAGCATGTACAAATGTGAAAAGCAGCAAAAATGGACTAAAATATACTACTTTTGCCCTTTAGGCCCCTACATCTCCACTATGGTATATATCCTGATACCTCTTTTAAGGAATTCTGACAGATATTGGAGATGTAGTCCCAAAATGTGATGTGAATGAGGTCTAAAGGGGTGCTTTAAAATTGCTGATGTGTACTCCCTAACTTCTCTCTTGACATAAGATGAAATTAGTGCCATATTAAAAAATGTATGCCTGAGACAATGTCAACTGTGAGTCATGGGTCACCAATAGGCACCCTTGTTTAAAAAACAATTATTATATATATATAATATATATATATTATATATAATATATATATATATATATATTATATATATATATATATATATATATATATATATATATATATATATGTAAAACCCACTCTGTGCAGAGTTTCAAATATTAGAAACTGTTGCATCAAATTAATCAAGTAAGGAACGTTACTGCTCTAGAAATACATGCTCTTTTACTTTAAAGGGGTTATTTTATTAAGCTTTTTTACCATACTGCTGCCCTCATGAAATAAAAAATCTAATACTCACCTCTATTCTAATCAGTATCCCAGCACTGCGCT
This sequence comes from Phyllomedusa bahiana, assembly GCA_025379985.1. NCBI lineage: Eukaryota > Metazoa > Chordata > Amphibia > Anura > Hylidae > Phyllomedusa > Phyllomedusa bahiana. The sequence continues at coordinate 30,076 of JAODAL010036826.1, forward strand.
GTCTGCCCTGCTAGTCTTCTATTTACTTTTGGCTCTGGTCAAAAATAACGTCACCGGTTGGCCGCATCATTCACATATTACTGCCTGACGACACCGTTCAGGTATTCACTTCTGAACTTTTCTATCTTATGAGGGCAGTGTGAGGAAAATTACAAAGTCACCCCCCTCCCTGCTTACACACATTCACTCATTTATTGCAGATTTCAGAACGTCACCCAAGCTCCCCCATAGCTCAACACATGTCCCTGAGGAAGCAATCAATTAAGCAAAAGGCACATATCCCAAATTTAGATGCAAGGCCTGACTGCTCCCAATCCAGATAGAAAACAAACCCAGCAGAGAGTCAGAGCATCGAAGGATTGTCAGTTAATTTCATTGGCCTTGGCCAGTGTTCTACTCCAGAGACAAAGAATCAAAGGAGATGGAACAGTCACCGCAGAGTCGGTATTTCATAAGAAATTATGGAATAATCGTGCATCACAGGCCCACCCCAGTTTCATATTTTTAAATATGAAACGTTCCACGTGCATAGCTGTTACTCCCGCGTTAGTAGTGCACACAGGCAGGGAAAAATGGAAGGCTGGTACAAGGAACGGAGCAGAAACTCAGTGTTTTGTACAAAGTGTTAGCTTATGTCCATCCAATTCTGATGGTACCGCTGCCTTAGCTCTGTTCCATTTCCCTGTCAGGATATGATCCGTTTTGTGTCCGAAGCTAATAACCACCTGACCCGGGGGGGAGGTAAGTGTAGACTGTCCCTGGGGTGTGAGAGGGTGTGACAGGAGGTGTGAAGGGGATGTGATGTGTGGTGTCCCTGTACAGTTATAAGTTGGAACCTAACTAGGCCCAGGGTACGTCTCCATTGGGCAAGGGAGCGTACCGGAGCATCCATCCAGAATTAGTAGGCTGCATTCACACCGTTATATGCCAGCACAAGGCCAACCTAAGGTAAATAGACACATATTGCTGCCTCTCTGTTTGTAACCATATCCATATTTGCACGGGCTAACTGTGAAACCATATCCGGATGACCTTGCATACCCCTAGGGGGAACGCAATGTCACAAATACACACCAAGTCAGGCCATCGACCCTCGAGTGGGCGCGGGCTTTTCCTGACAGGCAGCATTATGAGGCAGCATTATGCTAAAAATGGGCTTTATAAAATAACCTGGACATCCTCTACAATTGATTTTTTTTTTCTTTTAGAAGGGTAAACAGTACATGAACTTACGTTCTTTATTCATATAATTACTTTTTGTTTCTGAGCTGTAGAAACTGCAATGGCGATAAATATTTCAGTAGTACATTTTTATGCAAGTTTGAAAATTGGATTGGACATGTCCCTAGGAATTCATGTTCTCTATGGATAGTGATGTCTGTATTTCGGATATAAGATTTTGAAACACAATGTGATCCTTACAGTAAAACATATGTTTGAAAACTGAAAGTGGAGGTATGAAGTAACAATTGAGGGTGTTATACAGAAGGAGTTAATGATGCTACATTTATCAGCAAGCATTCATGATGTTGCTAAGCAACAAAGAAAGAGTTTTGAACTGGTATAGTCATTTGAGCAAGAAGTAGACAGTCTGTGTGTGATCTCTGTTTTACATAGCTGTTTTATTTAAACTTTGCAATTATTCAGACTTGAACCCTCAAATTGAGCCACAGTTAGTGATGTTTGCCGAATTTCCTAACCAGCAGTGAAATTGATTGCAGTGCTGGACCATATTTGGTCCATGCAAGGGTTTTTCCAAAGCACTTTTTACCTGATAGGTGTTAAAAGGTAGATTGATGGAGGTCTGACCACTGGGGCTTACAACCAGTGCTAGAATGGGGTATTCTCATCCTTAAAGGTTTTTTTTTCATCTGTCTGTTTCACATAGCCAGCTCTTCACAGACAGCTTCAGGATCCCACTTACTATTCAGGCTGTGGGCGGTTCTACAACAGTGATTGACAGTTTAGCTCTGCTATTCCCATCTGATGCGGGGTTTAGCAGTAAGGCACAAGCTTACAGAGCTCTAAAGTGTCAGTAAGAAACATAAACAAGCTCCTGTGATGCTGATAAGACAGGTACTTATTCAATGTGCAGTTTTGTACAAGGCAGTTGGCCCCCTAATAAATGGGTGTGTGAGCAATTGTTCCTTAGTAAGCTTCACCTGGTACATTTGTATTGCCTCCTACTGGGAATAGTTCAATGTCCTGCCATTGAGCTGTAATATGGCCATGTGTCTGTGTTTTTAAGTAAATAATGTCCCGTTTTTCTGTGATTTTTTTGTTGCAAATTGCTAGTATGGCTAGTGTAGGGACTCGCAAAACAATGAGGATCCATGATGTTGGGTTGCAAGCTTGGTTATTTGGCCAAATTTTGAACTTCTATCTCATCAACTTATATTTTTCCAATATGTAGTTTTGCCCTGTAATACTAGGGAGCAGAGTGTGTCAGTATTTCGTATTGGAAACTTGAAATATGTTGGGCAACCTGCTCAATTGAGTAGTAAGGATGTCATCAACTTGTTGTAGGCCAGCATGGTGTATTACACGTAACTACATAACTGACAGCCTTTATTTCTTATCTATGTACATTTTAATACTAGTAGTCACCACCCCATGGATAGTAGGTATATGAGTGGTTGTTTATCAGTGTTTTTGCATTTGTGCAATCGCCTCTGTATGGAATTGTGGCTTTTCTGCATACAGGTGTGAACTGGTACTGGTACCAAAGTCCAGTTTTTTACTAGGTGGTTTTCCCCCATAGTGGATGGATGTGTACGCAATTGTTAATGCACCTGGGGAATTTCTCCCGTGTTGCACTGGGACTTATATTGCCTGCTACTGGGAATACTTCTTTTTCAAAAATGGTAGATGGTAAACTCTACAATTCGTTAATCTTCATTTTTATTATTCAAAAACATAGGCTTGATAAAGAAGGTTTGTTGCAGCACAGGTGTGCTTTCTGCCCAATGTTAGGCGTCTCCTTGTTATCCTCATGGACTGCAGATGACTGAACGGAGGCTCCTTGCTGGACATATAAGTATACCACTGCAATTTTTTCTATTACTTTTAATGTTTGTAATGTTTGTCTTAAAAAAGTGGGACTATGTTTTTGAATAATAAAAATGATGATTAACGAATTATAGAGTTCACCGTCTACCATTTTTGAAAGTTAAGGAGCATTGGAGAAAGCTCAATTGGTGACTCTTTGCTGTTTTTCAGTAATTTTCTATTTCAAGAAAGAGCAGGGAGTGATGTCACCATCCTGGCCAGAGCACAGAGAGGTGGTTGGAAACATAGGGAAGCTTGTGTATACAAGCAGGAGATAAAAACTGTTCTAAATCTGAGAGGAAGCAAAATCAGAACAGCAATGTATTAGTTTTTATTTACTTAAAGGAGTTGTCTCACTACAGGCTTTCAGCCTACCTCAGTGTGTCTGGCAGCATAGGATTTTTCTAATTCAGGGGCGTGCTTCTTGTCTGCCTCTTCTCCTCCCTCTTCCCCCATCCCCTCAGCACACAGACAGCTCTCCTCCTCGGACTGCAGGGGAGGGCGAGGGGTTTGCTGCCAGAGTTAACCCTGTGTGTGCCTGCCTAGATCTACTGCTCACTGCTGGATCAGCTGCACTGTGCGGCTGCTGTGGCCAAGCTCTTGCTGCTCCTCTCCACAGAGTCAGGAGACAGCAGGGAGAGGGCTGATCTATGAGTGTCTATGGAGCCAGAGGTCAGTGAAGCTATGTATGCAAATAGCAGAGCAGGGGGGATGTAAAGGTTCCTATACCTCCTGCTTAGCATACAAATCTCCACAGACATCTCAAGCAACAACAAACACAAACACTGTCCTCCCATCAGAACAGACACAGGGCAGATGTGAAGTGTGTTACTATAATCACGATGTGTCACTAATACAGCAGAGCAGGGAGGGATATGAACCATTCACATGCCCCCCTGATCTGTTCTATTAGTATAGTCAGAGCTCCACAGACACATGGTGATTGTAGTAACACAGTTCACTGCTATCACATCGTACTGACCAAAGATCAGCCTCACCTCTGCTCTCCTCAATCTGTGTAGAGAGCAGGAGGGAGCAGGCACACACAGGGTTAATCCAGGCAGCACAGCTACACAGACACAGATGCCGGTAGTAGAGCCTTCCCCCTCCCCTACAGAAGCATCACATACTGTGCAGGAGGGGCTCTGTGCTCCGACCTGTATTGAGAAGCTGATGAGTCACCAGGACTGGCAGCCAGTGAGATAACAATCAACAGGTCAGTGGCTATAGTGATTTGAGGAGCTGATGCACTCCTACTACCAGGGATAACTCAAAATCAGTAGGACATTTGTAATGAACATATATTGCAAAGCTGCTTTTTTTTTTTAAAGATCTTTTAATTAAAACCCAATCATTGTAGCGAGACAACCCCTTTAAGCCTTTATGTTTAAAGCTAATCAATGTGGTGAGAATAATCTTTTAATCCCAAACCTGAGGGGTACAAAATATTGAAACAATATGTGTTTTCCTAAGGAAGAAAAATCCAATTCAGTGTGTATGAGAAAGATATTGATTAACAGTCACAGAATATATAGGAGAGATTTCCTATTATGACACATTTCTGGCTTTAGAGATTTAGTGTCCCTATATCATAAAAAATTACAATAATGTTTATATATCGCCTATACAGCACTTTATAATTTAGGAGATAATGCTCAAGTAAAAAAGACAAGTAATTAAAACGAATGAACATACAAAAGAATAGAAGTCACAGCCCATAAGAACTTACAATCTAAATTTGAGGAGTGACACAATAGGTACATTGTGTTAAATTAGTCCAGGGAACTTGATCCTTGTGTTGACATATGAAGCCAAACCCATCTGAAGAGGAATTAGAATCCTATAGAAACCAGAAAGCGAGATGACCCCAAAAGGGACGACCCCACCTTATGGTGGCTACCTTTACATCTATATGGGCCCATAGCCGTGTCTATTTGATGACTAATCTTAGTGACTCTTTTATCAGTTTGTATCATAATTTTGTCTATAGTTTACTGCACAGAGTTTTCTTTTCCCCTGAAGAACCGCATCATACAGTATACGGGGAAATGTGACGTTTTGTTTTATCCATTCCACGCAGTAATTTTCTGTTTCCAAGTACTGCATATTATAGTTTGTGTCAAGGGGTAGCCACCATAAGGTGGGGTTGTCCCTTTTGGGATGGTAGCTCCACCTGTAAGGCAGGGTGCAACAGGTACCGTTAGGTTGTGTATACATACGTGTCTTTGGTTATTGTTTTTGTATATTGGACCATTTTTGTGTATGTCTATATATAAATAACATACTTCAACTGATCCAAGAATCAATGATGTCCTTGATTTGAATTGGTCACGTGAGCATATTGGTTATGTAAAGTTCATCCAAGGATGAATGGTGTTTTGTATCCGACTCTGTCATTTGAGTATATTGGCTATGTAAATATATTATATTACAATCATCTTAAAATCTACCTTATTGGTTAAATACATAGCTATATGTGATGACAGATATTCTTATGGAAATAGTTTGGTATTGTGACGTGTCTCAGAAATCATTTATCTGTTTAAAGGGGATGTATCGCTTCCTTACTTCGGCTGATTCACACTTCTCTTAGCTTCCCAGCTCTGTGAATGCAGGGGCGTTTCTTCCCCTCCCAGCTGGATGGCATCATCCCCCTTCACTGCTGGCCTGAGCCGCCACCTCCCCCCCCCTCCCCTCTGAGTCCACATATCACTGTGGACTCTCCCTATCAGTCTTATTTTATAAGAGCTGTATACATACCACAGGCTGCATTCAATCTAATCTGAGCACTGATCTCTCACAGCTGGAGATGTATTACAGCTTTCTAAGAACGGCACCGATCTGCGTGTATGCAGGAGTTAGGCACAGGGTCAAAACTGTCATGTTTTCTCATTGTACAATCTGCTGCAGTCTGTTTCTGCTAGGTGTGGAAACAGAAAATGCCCCTAACTCTGAGTCAGACACACAGCTCCGTGAATTGACCCAGGGGCTGTACAGAATGTAAATGAGCTCTCAGCTAGTGAATAGCAAGGAGGAGCGCTCAGGAGGGATTAGACCCACACTGGATATCAGTGTAAATAAAAACACAAGATAAGGGACACTGTGAGAACAAGGCAGCTTTGCTAATGACATCCAATTGCAAAGTTGCTTGTTTTCACTGTCCCCTTATTCTGAATACCATTTAATGAAACGATAACACCCCTTTAAGGATATACAATAAAAGATAAATTTTAGCTGTTTTTCTAAATTGTTTTTTTTTTCAGATACGGCTAATTTGGCCCCTTTCTTGGTAGTACGGGACAATTATTTTGGTTTTCCATTTTATAGATTGGACAGATTTGTCAAAACCTATTATTTGTCTCTTTTTTATAAAATAAAAAACAGTATTGGAAACATATGGAAAAAATATGGAAACAATATTGTATACATTATTACTAGCCCACATTTGATTGAGGGATGTATTGTTAATTTAAAATGCACTTTTTTTTTCTGAATAAACCAAGATTGAAAATGATTACAAGCTGACAGAAAAGTAGTCAACTTTTTTATGCAGGAAACTAAACAAAAGTAAGTCTACACATAGTAAAACAAGACTACCTTTGTGTCTACCTCTCTCTTTTGCTTATTAATCAGTGGAGTACCAAGTCTGTGACAATACTGTAATCTGCACATCTTTGAAAGGAAATTCATTTAATGATCTTTATTTTAAAGTCAAGATTCAAAGCCGCTCATACTGTTTGAAGAATGACAACCTTAAATGTCAAGCTTTCTCCACATCATGAATATTTTCACAATTAACATTTTTACTAATTATTATTGTGAGCTTGGAAGATATTATAGTAATCTGAAAAGGACGAATATTTTGCTGTTTCTGAAACCTTTTCTGGCCAGTTTTAACAAATACTAGGATGTACCCCACATGCAGATCTACCTGACAAGTTCTGCACAGAGATTTCGAAATATCAAGAACCCTACATGCAGATCTAGCTGCCAGACTCTGTACAGAAATTCAGAAACAGCATGTACCCCACATGGAGATTTAGCTGGCAGACTCTACAGAAGTTTAGAAATATCATGTACTCCCAGGGTCGTGACGACGGGCGCCCACCTCTGCCTGTCCCTAAGGGGCGCAAACAGGGGCCCCGAACATCGCCGGGCTCCAGGCCACTGCCTTGGGCCTGAAACGCCGGCGGTCTCTGTATGTGCGTCCGCTGGATGCACATACAGCTGACTGGGCTTCTGCGGAGCAGAGAGCGAGCGCTCTCTGCTCCGCAGACAGTGTCGGACCGGCTCCCCGGAGGATCGCTGCATCCTCCGGTAAGCCGCAGGGCCGAAACAGCGGGCCCCGTGGGGCTCAGCTGGGCAGTGTCGCGATGAAGTGATCGCGACGCTGCCTCTCCTCGGGCACAGAGTCGTCATAGGCCATGCGCCCGAGGAACTGCCGGAGGAGCGTGCGGCCGGGAAAGAAGAGGAGCGCGTGGCCGGGAAGCAGGTAAGGTGAGTATTAATGTTGTTATTTTTGCTTGCCTTGGCCCCTATACACCTGCCTGTGCCCCTATACGCCTGCCTGTGGCCCCATACGCCTGCCTGTGGCCCCTATACACCTGCCTGTGGCCCCTATACGCCTGCCTGTGGCCCCCATACGCCTGCCTGTGGCCCCATACACCTGCCTGTGGCCCCAATACGCCTGCCTGTGGCCCCATACGCCTGCCTGAGGCCCCATACGCCTGCCTGAGCCCCTATATACCTGTCTGACTAAGGAGACATATATACATATACCTGCCTGACTGAGAGGGCATATCTATATACCTGTCTAACTGAGGGGACTTATATACTTATAAGTAAGGGGTTGCTGGAAATGTGAGGATTCTAAGATATTTGTGTCCAAATCCTCAGGGACGAGTTTTGGCCAGGAGAATCCAGCATGAAGGTGTGAACCGGATGGAGAAGAAAAGGGAAAGTGAACGACGCTGATCAGAAAAGATGTCTCCTGTGAGTCACTAAATGTAACGTCAGTGTAATCACTTATATTTCTGCAGAGCGTCTACATACAACTAGTATCTACCACTATATGGTCACTGTATGGCGGTGGTTTATGTTTTCAGAGCCTGCATACAGCTGATAGTCACATGTGGGGGTCGCGTTCGGTCAGAGTCTGGCAGGATTATTTGATCCTTAAGTAGTAATAGTTTTGGGTCTTGGTTTTGTAGGAGTGTTTTTAGTAACAATCCTTCGTCTGGTAGATTTGCTCCATGTATAGGTGGATTATTTAGTGACTGTTATTTAGGGGTATTGCACTGTCATACGGAGGTGAGCGATTTTGAAAACGCAAATTTGTCAGCGCTGATTTTCATTGTGCAGTGACTGCTGAGGAGATGGACTGGAGCTTTGTGGAATGTGGAGAAAGTGAGTGACAGGACCTGGCGCAGGGGTGAGAGGAATTAGTGTGGGAGGGTGCAATTTTTTGAGAGCAAGGGGGGGGCACCATTGGCTGTACTTGCCTTTGGCACCAAAATGCCTTGTCCCGGCCCTGTGTACTCCACATGGAGTTCTAGCTTTAAAAGGCCTTAATGAACTGCTAAACTTTTTAGTTCTTGCCTCCCTGCATTTTAACAGTCATAACTTTTTTTATTTTTTAAGTGTCGCAGTTGTATGAAAACTTATCCGGGAAAAGTTGTATTTTATGGAGGTGTAGTTGAAATAACTGCATATTTTTTTTTTGTTTTTTTTTTAATCCTTTTTTTCATTATTGTTATTTCACACTAAATAACCTACAGGTTATTGCGGTCGTGTAGATACCTATAAGTGTAGTTTTTTTGTGTATTCCAACAATATTTATTAAATATGTGTTTTTATTATATATTTTATTTTTTTTTCTACACTTTTTTCTATTTTTTTTTACTTTGTTTAATCCCATTAAGGGATAACTATATAAACGCTTTTTCTTTTTTTACTCTTAATAATGTATTAATGTATACATGTATGCTACTACATTACAATCTGTGTAATACTGACACAGGCAGTAGCCAGGTTAGCATACATTGTGCCCTGACTGCAGGCTTGTTATACAGACAGCCCTGGGACTACTCTAGGTCCCCAGGGCTGACTGTACAGACATTCCCTGGGCAACATCGGGGTCACTGGAAGCCCCGATCACCCGATGGAGCAGGGGGAAGCCCCAGGGATCAGAGATTTCCTCCGCTTTCCAGCGCTTACTGTTAACTACAGCACTAGGAAGCCGTAAAACCCCCTTTCTGAAGTGACATCTAGAGACGTCACTGCAGGAAGACGACCTACACCACCTGCCATCTATAGTTTGTGGGTGGTTGTTACAGGGTTAAAGTACATTATAATTGGGTAAATACAACGTCATATGAACAACAACACAAGAAAAATCACACTATATCATTATTTATTAGACAGAAATTAAGCAAAAATGGAAAATTCATGTGTGAAAAACTAAATACGCTATATAAATCAATAGCTTATACAACCACCTAGCAGCAATGATTTAAAGTAATTGTTACTTTATTCTTAAGAAAATGTGGCCCAATCTTCTTTACAACATTTCTTCAGTTCATTGCAGTTTGTGGGCATCTGTCTATACACAGTTCTCTTAAAGGGGTTGTCTTGTTCATAGTTTCATAGTAGTTTCATAGTTCGTAAGGCCGAAAAAAAGACAAGACGTCCATCCAGTTCAGCCTGTTATGCTAAGGTGTTGATCCAGAGGAAGGCAAAAAACCCCAATAAGGTAGACGCCAATTGTCCTCATTTTAGGGAAAAATTCCTTCCCTACTCCAATCTGGCAATCAGAATAAATCCCTGGATCAACGACCCCTCTCCAGAATCCTAGACACTATAACTTGTTATATTATTACACTCCAGAAATGCATCCAAATCATTTTTGAACTCTGTTATTGAATTCACCATGACAAGTTCCTCTGGCAGAGAATTCCACAGTTTCACTGCTCTAACAGTAAATAATCCCTTTCTATGTTTATGTAGAAACTTTCGATCCTCAAGATGTAGAGGATGCCCCCTTGTTCTAGATACAGCCCTGGGTATAACTAAATCTTGGGAGAGATCTCTATATTGACCTTTGATGTATTTAGACATATTTATTATGTCCCCCCCAAAAACCTTTTTTTTCTCAAAACTAAAAAACCCCTAATCTGCTAACTTTTGGGTATTGTAGTCCTCCCACCCCCTTTTTTATTTTGTTGCCCCCTTTGAACCCGTTCGCTTAAAAATGTTTTTCCCCTGTGAACTGATGCCCAAAACTTACACAAAAATTCCATGTGGGGTCAACCAGTGACTTGTAAAAGGGGAAATAATTTTCCCCAACTTTTCCCCTTATGCCCCTTTTAATGCCCCCATGATCCTTTTTGCCTTGACAGCTGCTGTTGACACTGGCTGCTAAAATTTAAAGTTTACTGTCCCCCGGGTTTCCCAAGTCCTTCTCCATGTCACTTTTACCCAGCCTTTTTTCCTTTTAAACTGTAGTCTGAAATGGATTTTCTTCCCCATGTGCCCAAAACCCTTTCATTTTTCTTATTAAACCTCATCTGCCATTTTTTTCCCAGGATCCAACTTATCCAATCCCTTTGTAATAACACATTATCCCATTGGTTGATTACTTTACAGAGCTTAGTACGTCTGTAAAAAATTGATATTTTTACTGTGCAACCCGTGTAAGACATTAATGAGAATGTTAAAAGGATAGGGCCCAATAGGCCCTGTAGAACCCCACTAAGAAAACAGGGGATTCTCTGAGTAAGCCCGTTATTTTCCCCCCTTTTTTTTCTACTCTGGCAGTTTCTTACCCATTCACACATTTTCCCCATCCAAGCATTCCATTTTACTTACCAACCCTTTTTTTGGCCCGTATAAATCTTTTGAAAAACTAGATATATGACACCCAAAGGGCCCCACCCCAATCCAGTCTAGCACTGACTTCCTAATAAAGCTGATAAAAAATTATTTTACGGGCCCGAAAATTTTTTTCAGTGAGTATCCAGGGTACCTTGGAAAAAACCTTAAACATTTTACC
>JAODAL010036827.1:0-41171 GCA_025379985.1 Phyllomedusa bahiana
CTTTTTTAGGCAAACTTAAACTCTATCATTTTCTCTATCTATAAAACACAAATGTAACTTTTATTAAAATCTACGCGGGTTGAGTAAAACAATAAATCTATACATAAATAGATGTAAAACATAATAGATGGTAATCTACTCCCGTCCCTACCTCTAACCCCGAGAAGCCAGTTTAGCTGGTGAAACATGTTGGGGGGTCAGGCATGACGTTTAAATTGTGATTTCTCCCCCTCTGTCTACAAGTGTTTACCCGCTGCAGAGGGTACACAAGGAAACCTATATGTTTTATGTTCATTAGATTAGGTATGACTGCCCAAGTAGGATGCTTGGGATCCCTTACTGGAGTTAGTAAATTACTATATATATATATAAGGTTTTCCTGTTAACAGGTGGGGTTCCACCAGACTTGATAATAGAAAAGGAGCTATTACTTCCGAAGTAGAAAGGGATAAATTGAGAGGTTAGAAATCAGGTTTTTAAATAGTGCGTACAGAGGTTAAGTGTTATAGATAATAAAAGTTACGTTTTTGTGTTTTATAGATAGAGAACTGATAGAGTTTAAGTTTGCCTATGGCAAAATAGTAAATATAGTCATTTTCATTAGGAGACTTTTTTAGGGACCATTAGGGCTTGTCCCCAAAGGAAAGGTTTTCAGTCAGTTTTTCGGACGTTTTCAGATTTGAAAGCCATCTGTAAACCGACTGTCAACTATCCTGATAGACTTTAATAGGAAATCTGTTAAGCAGTCCCCACTGAACGGATTTTCTGCTGGATGGTTTTTTACACCGCTGACGGTCTGAAAAACGTAAAACATGCTTATTCTTCTGCCCGGGGCATGTTAGTGGTTGAGGGGGGCAGGGAATCCGCAAACTGTGGGCAGAACCGTCCTCCAAAACCACATGTCAAAATACCGGCTGGATTCGTTAATCAGAATCCAGCCGATATTTGCTTACTGCTATGTAGACGCACCCTTACAGGTTTGTGGAAATCCTAAGGAGCTGAAACTTAATACACACACAAAAAAATACCTCATTTTTAAAACTACACCCTTTAAGGAATATATCCAGTGGTATAGTGAGTATATTGACCCCATAGATGTTTCACAGATTTTTTTCATTGTTAGGCTGTGAAAATGGAAAATTTATTTTTTTCCAACAACATGCAGTTTTAGCAGAAAATTCTTTATTTTCAAAAGGAATCTTGAATAAAAAAAAGCATCTCTAAATTTGTAACACATTTTCTTCCAAGTTTGGCAATACTCTATGTGTGGATGTAAACCGATGTTTGGGCCAATGACAGGGCATACAAGACAGGGAGCATCACTTGGCTTTTGGAATGCAGATTTTGATAAGTGCCAAAAAATGGAGGAGGAAGCAGGGCCTTCTTAACAGCATTAAGGGTGACTTGGGCAGAGCTGTGCACTGGGCCCACCCAACAAACACAGGTACTGTATAAATATACACATTATCGGTAACAAACTTATAACCTACAACACCACCACATAGAGAACACAGAGTGGTCAGACACCAGCTAAGGTCAGCTAAGGTCACCACTATATAACAAAGAAACAGCACGATCCAACACAGAAGAAAAAACCCCCCTGACATCAAGGACTAACGGGAAATGCCTATCTGATCAGTCGTTCTCTAAATCTTTTTTTCCCTTTTTCTCTATCCAAAAATTCAGCTTAAAAGGGGTTTTGCCACCTGAAATGTTGACGGGGGCCCCTCCAAAATTTGGGTATTTAATCCTTTTCTAAATAAACATTAAAAATGAACCCCCTTGAGAGCTAACCTTATTAATGCCTTTGAAAACCCCTAATTTACTTTTGGAAAAACGAGCTTTAAGGGACTGGGAAAAAATCCTGCTCCGTAAAAAAACCACTATTCAAGAAAATTATCAGAGTAAAGTTTGCAAAGCCCCTGGCAACCTTCCCCCCCCCCCCCCTAAATTTTTAAAGGGACGGGAAAAATTACCTTTTCCCTGTATAAGAATGCCGGGTTTAATGAATTACTATAAAAATGCAACTCTCTTTGCTCACTGCTCCAAAAGGGAATAAAAAAAGCGTCGCCAAGCTAATTCTCCTGAGCAATAAGGGGCAAAAAAACCCCCCTTTTCACAATAGTTTCCCGGGAAAGTACAAAAAAAAATGTTGCCACCACCGAGACTGAGCCCAGAACGTGCAAGGGGTGGGCATAAATCACAGAAGGTACTTGTTTTTTTTTAAACACAGAAACAAAAACCCCCCCTCTTTTCAAGCTCAAGCCAAATTCAGCCTGTATTGGGGAAACCCCTTTTGGGAAAAACCCCTTTAAAAAAATAGTCTTGTTCTACAATATACAAACCTTTATACATTCATTGAGAGAAAAAAATTTGCAGCCCCCGGGAATGTGAAAAACAAAATTTGTTCCAAAAAAAGCTGTGCTTACGGAGTTAAAACAATCCAATCCATTTATTAATTAAAACCTTCCCTTCTGCTGCCTAATCCAAAAAACAAAAGGGCCAGAACTACTAAACTATTTTAACACAATAGCGGCCGGGACTGGGGAAAAAAAATCACCCCTGCACAAACCCCCCACAGCCCACATACATATCCCTTACAAAATTTCCCTTGTTCTCGCCCTTCAAAATAAAAACACTAAAAAGGTGTTTTCACACAACTTTTTTGGTGCATTTTTTATGGTTTTTGGGGGGGTTTGTGCGAAAGCAAAAGCATTAATGCTGTTTTTTTTCGAAAAAAAACGCATCAAAAAATGAAACCAAAACCGTCCTTTTGGAAGCCCCCAAACACAACAAAAAAAAAATGGGGCAGAAAAACCCCTCTCACAGAGTCATGTCCACTTGCTTACAATCAGGGAAAAAAGCCCCACTGACATATAACACCAACATAACCTACACAACAATAACCAGTCGGGGTCCCCACGCAAAATACACATGACTCACACAGAATAAAATGACCCCTGACAGCGGGAACTCACAAACTCACTCAAATGGGATTTGTTCCTTCCCCGTTTCTTTCCTTCTGGCCCAAACCCCATGATGTCTTTCCATGATATTTCCCTTCATTTTTTTCTCTTTCCGAAGAAAATTTCTCTTCCCATCACTATGGCCCCTTTAAATTTTACCACAAAGACTCCTCCTTTACCCCCCTTCCTATAAATCCGCAAACACGATGTTAACCCAAAAAATTTAAAAAAAAAAAATGTCAAAAAGGGCATGAAATAGTAGACCCCCATTGAGTATTAAACATCCTTCCCCCATTAATTTTAGGTGACAGGGCCCACCCCCTAACTCCCGTACGGGGGTGCCCACATAAAACCAGGTAGTGGGGGGGCCCCCTAACACCGTAGCGGTGCCCCCATAACAGCCAGGTAGCTGGGGGGGCCCCCCTAACTACCAGTGGGGGCCCCCATAACAGCAGGTAGCTAAGCTCCCCCCCCCGCAACTAGCCAGGAGCTGGGCTGTCCCAGTAACAGCCCGGGTTTGCTGGCTGCTCCCACAACTACCTTTTTACGGGGGTTGCCCCCAGCAAACTAGCCCTTTACGGGGCTGCCCCCCTAACTAGCCATACGGACGCCCCCCGAACTAGCCAGGTGGGTGGGGTGCCCCCCAACAGCCAGGTTGCTGGGCTGCCCCCCTAACTAGCCGGTAAAAAAACTGGGGCTGCCCCCAGTAACTACCAGGAGCTGGGCTCCCCCAGAATGCCAGGCTGGGGCTGCCCCCATAATTACCCTAGCTAGGGGCCCCCCTAAAACCCTTAGCTAGGGCTGCCCCAAATTACCAGGGGAGGGCCATAATTAGCCATAGGGGCCCGGGGAGTAATTAGTCAGGGAGGGCCAGGGGGGATAATTTGCCAGGTAGGGGCCAAAAAAGCAGCAGGGGCCCTATGTAGCCAGACAGGGCCTAAGTAGCCACAGGGCCATATAAAGCGCGGGGCCCGTATAAAAGCACAACCATTATAGGGAGGGAGGGCCCTATTTTTGCCGGTAGACCCGAATAAGCAGCAGGGCCACTATTAGCCGCAGGGGCCATATTTTAAACAAGCAGGCCCTTAAAGGAGGCAGGGCCCTATATAGGGAGGCAGGGCCCAAAAAAATTTGGCATGCAGGGCAAATAGCCAGGCAGGGGCCCTTATAAGGGCAGCAGGGGAATAAAGGTGGCAGGGCAGTATAAGCCAGCAGGGCAGTAATAGGGACCGGCAAAGGGGAGATATGCCAGCAGGGGCCTATGGGGTTTGTATAATTATGCAGAGGATAATAGGATGCAGCAGGCAGTATTAGCCAGCAGGGTATGGGCAATATAGGAAAGCAGCAGGGAAAATAAGCCAGGCAGGGGATATGGGGCAGAATAGGTTGCAGGGAAAAAAAAGGGAAAAAAAAAAAAGGATCAGGCAGGCTATTGCCAGCGGGATAGGGCATATATAGTTTTTCCCGGCAGGGCAAATATATTTTTCAGCAGGGGCCGAAGGGGGAGTAATAGGGAGCAGGGGGGCATAATAGGGAGCAGGGAGGAAAAATAGCCAGGCAGGCAAAATGGGGCAGGGCCTGGGCAGGCAAAAATGCCAGGGAGGATATGGGGCAGTATATAGCAGGCAGGGCATATATAGCCGGGAGGGGAGTGGGGGCATATATGGATCAGCGGGCAGATAACCCGCAGGGCAATAAGGAAGGTAGCGCAGAAAAAAGCCAGGCGGGGTATATTTTAAAAAAAAAAAAAAAACCCAAAACTTACCGAAGTCTCTCTCCCTTCTCTCCCCCCGGGGGCGGCCGCTTGGGGACCGGGTTCCGGTTTCATATGCGACCTTTTTTGGCCCCCGTACGTGCGCCGCCTTGGGGCCCGCCGGGGGGGAAAAAAACCACCCCCTCGGGGGGCGCTCCGAGCCCGCTCGGACCGGACCCCCCCGGCCCCCCGGCAAATCCCGGTTTGCCTTATGGGCAATCCGGGCCTGCACTATAGCTTCTTTATGCAGAAGCTTTTTTTTATGCTTTTTTTTTTAGCAGTTCAGCAATAGACTCAATGGTGGTGGGTTTTTTTGGGTTTTTTTTAAATAAACTTAAGATATGACTGCTGCAATAACATAAAAAATTCATACTTTTCTACTCAACCCCATTCCAACATTGACATTGCTGGTAATGTTTTACCTGTTCTTCTGTTTACTTCTGACTTTCGAGAGTCTGATCGTCACTGCTGCAGTCACTGATTAGCTGAAGCAGTCATTGCATCACTGCTTGGAGCCATTCACTTCCTAACGTTGATGTTAGGCAATGGCACATGACCGCTGAAGCCATTCAGTGACAATCAAAATACTGGCATCCAGCATTTGCACTGGAACAAAGGTGAGTATAAGTTGTTTGTTTTTATTTATTTATTTTTCCTGCAGCAACAGTATTTTAAATGTATTTATTTTTTTAAAGACATGGACAATCCTTTAAAATCTTTTATCTTATACCCAAGAACTTACTGATATAAAAGGTCAAAGACAGATAAATCTGTATAAAAAATCTAAAATGAAGATAGATGCCTTTGACTTACCATTTAAAAGGAAAGGAAAATGGTTAAAAGCAAGAAATTTCCCATCAATTCACTTTTTCGTTTTCATAAATGGTTCAATTAATCAAGAATGATTTCCCTGTTTGTAGAACTTTGTGGCTGGCTCATAAGAAAAACCACAGCAATTATGAATCGATAAGGACCTTTCAAGGTTGTAATGGATCTCACTCTCATGAATGTTTCAGTGTATGGGTGGGGTACATGTTTCACATCTGTAGGAACACTGTTTTTGTTTTCTTCTTTTTTAGTCCCATTTGGCCAACATAGTGTGTTGTTGTCTTTCACAGATGTGACATGATCACTGAAGGATATTTTGCATTTGTTTGTTACATATTTATTCCTAAATAAGATTTTCTCATACAATTTGTGCTTTTATTACAGAACAAATCAGCTAAATTTGCAAATATTCAAGTTACAAAAAGTTATGTATAATAATCTAACTGAATACACCACACAGTATTGAACAGCAATGGATTCAGTTGCTTCCCTTAGTAAATTGGTTCAATGTGTAACTCCTTACTCTCATCTGGACGCCATCTTGCCCCATACAGGGGGGTTTCTCGCTTTGCTTTTGGATCGCCGTCTTTGGTAGAACATTATTGGCACATAAATATCCTCACACCAGGGAATATTTTAAACTGGCCTCAGCCAGCTTTATTGAGGCACACAGTAACAGGAAAAATAAACACATAAAAATAAATCCTCAGCCATCCGGCCACTAGCTCACGTACAGAGTCTCTCTCTGTCCAGAGGTCTATGTCTATCGCACAGCACCTCAACTGCAGTGTCCTGTGTCTCAGGCTTCCATTCAGCCTCTGGTAGGCCAGAGCTCTCTCGAGCTCCACTGCTGCAACTTCCAGGTGGTAGACCACGCCCCCCGATCACCTAGAGTAGGAGGCCTTTAATAGGTCTCGAGAGACCTACCCAATACCTGGTCCGGAACACGGGGACCTGGAATGTGGGAACAGCCACCCACCCATCTGCAGATGTTCCGGGAAGGCCAGCCCCTAATGGCTGGACATTAGCCATACTACGTACCCAGGTCAGCAACCTAATGTTGCTGACCGACAATACCTGGCTTCCCCCACTGAGACCAGTCCCTCGGTGGCACGTTTCTACCAGGTCTCTCGACGTACGCCACCTAGTGGCAGCACCATGCTACCACATAAGGACGCTCTGCCACAATTGTAATATTTCAAGCAAGTTGGAACGTCACTTTTTAATAATTTGGGCAAGTTGTAAAGTTGCTGGTATTACGGGATTCATTTATTGGGTAGATAGGGGATTTATTAACTAAGACTGGGAGCGGCTGTTGTCTTCCTGAAAGTCGTGAGTCTGGTGTATTGAGCCAAATCATGGATCATGTTGATAGATAACTGAGCCTAGCAGGTGAGGACGAAGCAATCATGGCGGACATTTGCCCTCATGACAAAGTTAAAGATGGGTGTCACCTAGAAATAATTTCAGTCATTTAAGTCAGGCAAGAAAGCTTATGTTGCGTTTTTTCACATACTACCTATACCATGTCCCACACAAGTAAAGTAAAGCGAGATTACATATTCAACAAGTGTCTCAGGAACTGTTATAGGAAGGAGACTTTTTGGATTGTAGAAAACTGGACTGACTTCTCTGTTGGCTATGGGCCCTTCAGCACCTTAACAGGGAAGGTGTAGCTGTGGGAATTAGATAGCCAGGAGGTTGGCTGTGTAAAGTGACCATAGCAGTAGATAGATGGTGATAGGTGCTAGATAGGTTGATACACCTGGATAGCGGGTGTGCATGGATGTCAGGAGTACCAGTGTGGGATTGCTGGAATGTGTAATGCACCAGTGCTGGAAGAACCACTGAGACTCTCAGCTTGAGGTCTTGCAGGTTTTACTATAGTACCAATTCTTATAACACGTTTCACTTTACAGTTTGCAACTGTAAGGTGCATTAAATGACAGTTCACCACTCACACAGACACTCCAGGAGAACACTTCCCCTCTCCTATGTACCAGGTCTACTTTCTCTCTTTTAGGAGAAGGATATTCCACAGCTCCCTTCTGTTACTATACTGACACCTCCAGTTACCCTGCAGACTTTACTGGGAACGTTGTATGTTCCCCATAGTCCTTCCACCACTGCCTAGTTCACAGTCACAATCCTTTCTCTCTATCCTTCAGTACTCCCTCCGTCTTTCTTTCTCTCTTTGTTTTTCTCTGCTTCTTATCACCTCACTTCCCTTCCTCTGTGCACTCCTTTTTTTGTCTTTTTATTTTTTTCTTTTTCCTGTATTTCTGGGCAGATGGTAAGTTGGTAGGTGATCCCTTATGTTGAAATAGTATTACAGAACTTCTGTCATCAACTACTAAACTCTGAACTAACTCCCCCTACATGTCAGGCTCTTTTTATCAGGCTCTGCAGCCCCTCCATTCTCCTCCACATTGATTGGCTGTAGGTCTTCCCCATAGTTTCCAACTTTTGAAAAAGAAAAAGCAGGAGATATTAGTGGGAGGCGCGCATAGCAAAAATTTGCATGGCCACGCCCTTCTTACCGGTGTGCCACGCCCCTTCAAAAAGCCACACCTACTCCACCTAACTGCATAACGGCTTTGGAAGAAAGCCAGGTAGATGCCCTTATAGCCAGGTAGATAGCCCCCCATAACCAGGTAGTGCCCCTTACAGGCAGGTAGAAGACCCCTTGAAGCAAAATAGATTCCCTCACTGTAGCCAGGTAGAGCAATATTTGTAGCCAGGTAGATGCCCCCTGTGTTGGCAGGTAGATGCCCCCATTGTTTGCCAGGTAGTGCCCCCATTGTTTGCCAGGTAGATGCCCCCATTGTTTGCCAGGTAGTGCCCCCTCTGTTGGCCAGGTAGATGCCCCCATTGATTTCCAGGTAGTGCCCCCTTTGTTTGCCAGGTAGTGCCCCCTCTGTTGCCAGGTAGTGCCCCCATTGTTAGCCAGGTAGTGCCCCCATTGTTAGCCAAGTAGTGCCCCCATTGTTAGCCAAGTAGTGCCCCCATTGTTAGCCAGGTAGTGCCCCCATGCCCCCATTGTTAGCCAGGTAGTGCCTCCATTGTTGCCAGGTAGACCCCCCCATTGTAGCCAGGTAGTGCCCCCATTGTAGCCAGGTAGTACCCCCTTTAGTAGCCAGGTAGTGCCCCCATTGTAGCCAGGTAGTGCCCCCATTGTTAGCCAGGTAGTGCCCCCCATTGTTAGCCAGGTAGTGCCCCCATTGTTAGCCAGGTAGTGCCCCCCATTGTTAGCCAGGTAGTGCCCCCATTGTTAGCCAGGTAGTGCCCCCATTGTTGCCAGGTAGTACCCCCAATTGTAGCCAGGTAGACCCCCCATAGTAGCCAGGTAGTGCCCCCATTAGTAGCCAGGTAGTGCCTCCATTGTTGCCAGGTAGTGCCCCATTGTTTGCATGTAGTGCCCCCCATTGTAGCCAGGTAGTGCCCCCCATTGTAGCCAGGTAATGCCCCCCCATTGTAGCCAGGTACCCCCCATTTTTACCGGGTAGGCCCCCCCCCGTGCCAGGTTTTGGCCCCCATTGTACTAGGTAAACCCCCCATTGTAGCCAGGTGACCCCCCAGTACCAGGTAGCCCCCCCTTTGTAGCCAACAGTGCCCCCCTAAAACAAAAAAAATAAAATAATAAAATCCACTTCCCTGACCGGGCCCCTTTTAGGGGGCCCGTCCATCGATCTCCTCACATCCAGGGGAAGTGGGCGGGGCCGCGTCACCCCAAAAGTGACGCTGACTGGTGTGGGCGCACGCGGCGCCGGGACAACAGGAAAGAAAGGCGGGAGGGGGGATCCCTGCGCCCCCTCCCTGTCAGCGAGTTCCGATCCCACCCCGTTTGTGGGAACGGCCGGCGGCGCCAGATACCACCAGCGCACCCGGCCCGGGTCATTTTAAAGGGCCCGGGAGGGCGGGGGGGGACCCCAAAAGGGGCCCCCCCCCCCCGCCAAAAAAAACGGAATTTGGCATGTATGGTCTTCCCCCCTTTGTGAAGCTTAAAACACCCCTACACCTGAAGGTGCTTATTCATTGTCATTAACTCCTTGCTATGTAAATATATACACTCACAATACCCTTGTGCTAAAAAAACCACTGAACAAAAAGGGAACCCGAAAAGAAACTTTTTTATTGGCGAATTGTTTGATCAAAAGGGAAGGTAAAAGGTTCTTTTAAATTAAATGCTTCTAATTTGTTGTGAATATAATTCCACTCGATGTGACCCTGGATGCCATTTAAGCATGAAAGTAAAATAAGGCCACACAGAGATATACTGTTGTGCCTGATGCACATACTCGTAGCATATACACTACTCATAGACAATGAGAAAATATTAACCACCTGCAAAAGTACAATATTGAATATTATACATAAGTATACCATGCATATTAATAAATTAAAAAATGAGTACCTGAAATAGCAAGGGTGATTAGGTCATCAGGGGTAAGCCAAGTAAAACAAGCTTTGGGGCTCTATGCTCCCACTGGTGACCTTATACCATTTTTTCGGGGAAAATTAAATTTTTTTATTTTTTAAATATAAATTGATAATTCGCTAACACAAAATCATGTCTCCAATAGTTTTAAAACTCCCCATTTGAAAAAACCCTCAGTTCAGAAAAGAAAGTCACCTTGTGTCTGTATGTGTGCCCCAGGAAGCATATACCAAAACAAACAAACAAAAATGGATAAGAATCCAAAATTTTGGCAGTTACAAAAGGGGATCAAATTTTTCAGTGAATATTTTGACAAAACATTTGTTTAGGACGCCACAAAAATTTTTTTTAAAAAAAAAAGGCACTGTTCTAAAAGAACATTTCTTTCTATTTTCCGAAAAGGTGTAGTTTGGAAGATCACAAATTGACAACAATTTAGACAAAAACTATAGTATATTGTTCAAGTAATCAGACAATCACTTTTAAATCCCCTTAAGACTTAATACTATAAAAAGAAAGTGATCAAAGTTTTAAACATTTAAAAATATTAACAATTTTTTTTTAAAAAAAAAATCCCTTTTACTATTTACCATAAAAAATAAACAATAAAATAATTTGGGATTTTTGATCATAAAAAATCGAAATAAAACTTTTTCTGTTATTTATCCTGCATGGTGAATGGTGAAAGGGGTTTTGTAGCTCCCAATGCCACAAGTGTGTAGTTAACAGCCCAGTTCCTAGAGCAGTCTCTGTTAATGCTAGGGACCGGAGGAAGCCTGATTCCTGGCGTTTAAACCTTCAATTGTCGCGGTTATCCCTGGAGACCTAGAGTAGCCCCGAGCTGCATGCATAGTAAGCCTGCGTTAAAGGGACATTGTTTTGTTCCCTGAAAGCCCTGGTCATAGTACAAAGTTAATGTACGTTGAAACCAAAATTTACATACCTATGTAAAAAGACAATATTATGTTTTTCTCACTATTTACAGAAATCGAAAAACCTTACTTGTTTTTGGGGGCATTGGTTACCAAAATTTTTATTTTTGGGAAAATCCAAAATTTTTATGAGAGAAAAAATTTTTTTTTAAAAGGCATTTTATTACTTTCTTTAAAAAATGGTAGCTAAAAAGGCGGGTGCAAGAAGGCAACCTACAAACATAGTTTTGTTACACCCCTTCGTCAAAGAGGAATGGGGCCAAAATTCCCACCAACTATTGTGAGAAGCTTGTGGAAGGATATCCAAAACTTTGACCCAAGTCATACAGTTTAAGGGCAAGGCTACCAAATACTAATTATATGTATGTAAACTTATGATTTTGCAGAAGGTAATACAAATTATCTCTCTCTCATTATTCTGGCATTTGGCAAATATAAATAATTTTGGTAATCCTAATTGACCTAAAACAGGTAAGGTTTATTCTGATTTTATGTCAGATGGTAAGAAAAACATGCATATGTGTCTTTTTATATAGTGTATGTAAACTTCTGGTTTCAATTGTATTAGCATACAGGAGTATGCTACTAAGTGTTAAAAAACAAAAAAAGTGTAGAAAAAAATAAATAAAATAAATAATAGGCCTTCAGGATATGTGGCAGATGGCTGTTAGTGAGAACCTCCGTTTCCTGTGATAATGAATCCTTCCACCTGATCAATATGGCTTAGCTGTTTGTCTGAACTGGGACTTAGCACTTACACTTTTCTCTGAAGTTAGATAGTAGATCCCATGGGAGTACTTTTGTTGTGTTGGGATGTAGAATTCCATAATCTGGTCATACAGTTGGTCTGCCATTGTTGCCAAAATTGGAAAAAGATTGTTGTCATATAGAGCAGAGAGAAACATACATAACAAATTACAATACATTAACATTAACTAGAGTCCTGGATCAAAGGCCGAAGTGCTATGGTTGCTCTAGGCGAGCGGTAGTTATAGGAGGAGTGTTTTAATTTCTAAAAATCTAACATAACCTGATTTTCGTCAGGTATCCAATGAAAATTTCTCTATCCCGGGGTTAAAAAAATGGGACAGCTTTATTTACTGTCAGTACAATGTAAGCATTGTACTGCATTTTCCAAAAAGAAAAAGCAGCTGTATTTGTGAGTATAATAAAAAAGATCTTCAAACTTTTCAACAAAAGGGATATAGTCTGGCCTAGAGTATTTTGCATCCCCAGGTATAAAGTTTAGCCCCAGGGGCATATTGTTGCCTGGGCCACACTATACATGGGATATGCTGTAGACTGGTCCAGATTATACCCGGGTTCCAACTTAGGTGGGAATATACTGGCCTAGAGGCCTATAGTTTGGCTTTGGCTATTTTACACCCCGGCGTTTAGTTAGGCCTAAGACAATTAAAGGGGTTTTCTCGCTACAAACATTTTATCTTTAATGATGGAGACTGTAAAAATAAGCACTTTTGCAAATGGTTTGTATTACCTAACTCATTTAGCATAGCAGCTATTAGCTAATCTGTATGTGACTAGAGCTAATTCTGCAGCCATAGGTTGGGTCATGCCCACTCTGCTGTGATTGACTGCCTGCATTCTATTCAACCCTGTGCTGTGATTGGCTGTCCTGCACTCTCCATGCTCACTCCCTCCTGAGCTGTGTGAAATTGGCTGCCTGAGCTCTCTGTACTAGGTGCTGACTGTATCTGTATGTGTTCTCATTGTCTTCCTCTCACTGCCCCCTGAGGAGTGTAAGGCTGCCTGTGTTCCTTTCTGCTTCTCTCACAGTGATAGCCCTGATGTAAAGGATTTGGAAAATTACTAAATCTCTTTAGCTGCCAGATTCATTCCCTCAACCCTTATACACTCTGCTACCCCACCCATATAACACACCTTTATACACTCTGCAACCCCCACCCATATAACACACCCTTATACACTCTGCTTGCAGTTGGCATTTCTCACATTTGTTTCATCATTTCAGGCTGTATTTATAACTGTTTACTCCAATGCAGGTATTCTCGTTACACAGATTGCTTGTGGAGCCTCGGAGGGAGATGACTCTCACAGCTCTCCAGGATTTGGAAATGATCTTTGCAGGAGGTCTGGAGAGCTGTGACTCCCTCCCACTGCTCACACAGAATAAAGAAGATGACTCAGGAGGGAGCAGGAATAGGGAGGGTGTGTGATGATGTCCCCACTTTTTAGTGAGGGAAAACACGCCTACTGGTAGGAGAGACCCACCCCCGGACTTGAAGCTCTTAAGATAGAACAGAGAAACAGCTCATATACCTACGAAATCCTGTAGTGAGAGAACATTTTAATCACCGGAGTATACTATGGCCTGGGCCAAACTATACCTGGGTTTAATCTGGGAGGGCATTAATTTTGCCTGCTAAACCGGGATTCAAGTTCTCCTTGAATCTGGCTATTAGATACAGATGTCAGATGTTGCAAGCACCTGCAACTAATGACACAGACATAGCTCCTGTGCATGCTCTATTACTGTGCTGCATTAGTATGGCAGTCCGTGAGAAGGCCAGTTCACTGTGATGTACTACAAAGGAGCAGGGTGGGAAGGGGTTACTATCAAATCCATTCAAAGTCCTAATGTTCAGATGTTTTTAGAGATTTTACAAAGATTTTATAGAGATTTTTCCCACCCTGGGAACACCCAATCCACATGTGAACACCCTCGACACACATAATAATGCCCATTCCCAGGTAGGGTTCGCATAAAGCCCGCAACAGTACTGTAAACTTTGCTGTATCACTCACCAGGGTTATGGCAAAATTAAATATGCATCTCCAAATGCTTTATTACTTTTACACATTAAAAACTGTGTATATATATATATTGTCAGGTTTATTGTACTTTAACTTTTTTGTGCCTTTGTCTTGGCCCTCAGAGTTGGGCAAGTTATGTTTGGTTTTCCTAAGTTAATTTAATGAATAACATTTTTATGGGTTAATGCATAATATTGTATTTTATGCTGGAATGCATAAAAAATGACAATTGCTGTTTAATGTGCAGCATAAACATGAGCTTTGTTTTATGGTTTGTTACAATTACGGCAATAATAAAATGCATCTTTGGTATTTTATGACTATTTTCATGGGAAAATACCTTGATTTTTTATTTGTTTTTGTTAGGTTTATAGAACTTTGTTTACTTTTATCAATGCCTTTGTCTTTAACCTTTATAGTAAATTTACATGGAGTATGCAAGTACAAGCCACAATACACCGGCTGTGTTAGAAGTATGTACTGGTCCAGCCCCTATTCACTTCAATTTTCCCTGGCACGCCAGTGGCGGGAAGAAGAGACATGTCACTTCTTTCTCCCGGCGCGTATTGAACGTCGGGAAAAACGGCAGATAATTATAGCTCTCAATGAGAGCTATGAATTACCGTATTTGTGTTCCATACATTGTGCATATTGCAGAACAATTACTCCCCGAAAAATAGATTGCTAATATGCCATGTGAACATACCCTTAGAGTAAATTGAGGATTAAACACAGGGGCGTAGCTACAAGGGGTGCAAAGGTAGCAGTCGCTACCGGACCCTGCAGCCTGATGGGACCCAAAAGCCCTTCTGTCACACAAGGAGGTAAGGAGACACCAGCATTGTAAGTGGCACATTGGAGGGGGCAGGGGTCCCATTTTACTTTTTGCACTATGGCCCAGGAGCTTAAAGTTACATCTCTGATTAAACAATATAGTCAGACTCTCCCCTCTGCCCCCAGGATGTAGACAGAAGACCTGGTGTGTGACATGCTCAGAATGGCAACACCTTGATTTGTTATTGGGGTGCTAAATAGAGGGGATGTTGGGCTACCCTGTACCTACAATACTTTGTTGCCATCCCAGCTTTCCATGTCGCCATAGAATAAAACTACCAAGTATACTTTATACCTGGTCATTTATAAGTGATAAATATTAAAGAGCAGTTTATAAATTAGCTGTTTGGAAACAAAGAAAATTGAGGCCCACTCTTGATTTGGCAACCTACTAGAAGGATTAGCTGCTTTCTAGATAGGTCAGTCTGAGCCTGTGTTCAACACTCAGTCAGGCATTGTGAAGGTTCTGGGTTTGCAAAGAAATAACAGTTTATGGAGCCATTGATTTGGTTTTGTTTGAAGGTATCAAGAATTCTGATGGCACAAAAAAATTTTGCATACCCTGCAAAGTCCACTAGAATATAATTCTACAGCAAAAGAATGACCTCAAGCACACAGGGAATCTGTCACATTGAAAATGTTCTGATCTGCAGGCAGCATGTTATAAAGCAAGAATAGCTGTGCAGATGGATATATTGTTCTGTGGGGAAAGATCCATTAGAACTTATTAGTTTTTATATCTCTGCTTATTCTGGATAATTCTGGTTAGTGATTGATGGCCGTCAATCACTTTTGGACTCCTTAATCCAGAATAAGCAGAGATTTAAATGAAAAAAATATTGATTTAATCTTCCCCATAGAACAATATATCAATCTTCTCAGCAACTCTTGCTTTATAGGATCAGATACCATGTTCAATGTGACAGGTTCCCTTTAAAACAACAAAATAAGCCACAATACAGAGATAATAACAAAAATATATTTCATGAAAGAGGATGAAATGTAATTCAACCTGCGGCTATTAGGCTGCATTTATACATTAAGTTTTTTCAGCATTTTTCAACTGCATCAAAAATGTAAGCAATTAAAAAATGCACGGGTTCTTTTAATTAACCTACATTTCATCTGTGTTCTAAATTACAGTTAAATTACAAAACCATCTGTGTTAAAAAAAAATGTATGTAGTACAAGCAGTAATGCATCATGTGAACCCAGCCTTTGGGTCTAAGGGTGCTTTTACACAGAGCGCTTTTTGGTGCCTTTTTGGCTCATTTTTTTTAGAGAAATACATAGCAATTAATGCTGTGCGTTTCTGCAAAAAAATGCACCAAACAACACACCAAAAACGCTCCGTGTGAAAGCACCCTTACAGCCTCAATTTTGCCTATCACTAATGCATAAATTAGAACACAATTGGTTGAAACAATTTTTGTTGATGGCAGTTTTAAATTGACGTGATTGAGGGTATGTTCACATGATCAGCTTTTTAGATGCAGTTTTTGCAGGAATAGATCACAATTTAAGGACACTTATTGAGGAAAGACTGAGATGTCTCGTTTTAATGAATTTCTGGTTTTGATTTCAAAAACTGCATGTAAAAACCTGAATATGTGAACCCACCCTAAAAGTTACATGTTATAACTTCACCAACCCTACTGTTCTTATATGTATTTGTTTTTATTGTTTAAGCATTTATCTTGGATATATGCACACATAGAAGACATGTTGTGAAATATTGGTGAAGAATCTGTGCCTAAAATCCATGACAAAATACAGTGAAATGAAAGTTAATGGATGTAAAAAAAAACATTTCAAATGCTTGCAAAAATATACACACACAAGGGTATCTATGGAAACTGAAGCCTGTAGCAAGTGATTTTATCCATTGTAATGCTCTAAGCAGTGTCGGACTGGGGTTCTTAGGTCCCACCAGAGGAGTTTATTTTAGGGGCCCATTGTGTCTCCTTGTCTCCACCGCCTGTATGCGGCCCCGTCCAGTCTTGCTGCAGCTTATATAGACCGATGTGATGACATCATCACAATAATCTGTAATCAAGATGGAGCACTGGGGCTTCTGTATCTCCCTCAGTTAATTGCAGCTAGTCACGAGGCGGTGAAGATAAAAGGCCTGTAGATTTTTTTCCCCCTCCCTGAATGATACATTTTATATAAATAAAAATATATCAAAAGCTATAACACAAAGTACTGAGTAGAAAAAACACTAAATAATGGTCGTACCGTTACCAAATAACACTGATACATAAAACCAGAATCCCAAGGTTAAAATTACCAATAATTCCACTAAGACCAAATGCCGCCACATGATGACCACATATCACCAACACATAGTGTGGTGGTATTATTCAGTCACTATGACCACATATCCACACCACATAGTGTCAGAATAATACCACAACACCATGACCACATATCACCACCACATAGTGACTGAATCTTACCTCCAAACCACTATATAGAGACTGAATAATACCGCCACAACATTACTGAATATAAACCATTAAACTTTGCACACATATAAGTGATTACAGTTTAGGTACATTTAATGACTCATAGGTGACATTTCTCCGATGAGTTGTTCACATTTCCTTTTCTTCTCCATATGGTCCACACCACCATGCTGACTTCTCCCAGCCAACACTCGTCCCTACAGATTTGGACACAAATATCTTAGAATCCTCACTTTTCCAGCAACTCCTTACTTATAGTATAGGTCTCCTCAGTTAGGTAGCTCTATAGCTTCCCTCATCAGGTAGGTAGGTGTATACAGTGGTGAAAAAAAGCATTTAGTCAGCCAACAATTGTACAAGTTCTCCCACTTAAAAAGAGGAGAGAGGCCTCTAATTGACATCATAGGTAGACCTCAACTATGAGAGACAAAATGAGAAAACAAATCCCGAAAATCACATTGTCTGATCTGGAAAGAATTTATTTGCAAATTATGGTGGAAAATAAGTATTTTGTCAATAACAAAAGTTCATCTCAATACTTTGTTATATATCTTTTGTTGGCAATGACAGAGGTGAAACTTTTTCTGTGAGTCATCACAAGGTTGGCATAAACTGTTATATATGCAGTTGAAACCAGAAGTTCACATACACTATATAAGAAGACACAAATGCATGTTTTTCTCACTATCTGACATGAAAATCAAATAAACCTTACCTGTTTTAGATCAATTAGGATTACCAAATTAAATTTATATTTGCCAATTGCCAGAATAATGAGAGAATTTTTAAGGCATTTGTAATTTCTTTCGAAAGTAAAAATTTACATACATTTCATTAGTATTTGGTAGCATCGCCTTTAAACTGTATGACTTGCGTCAAACGTTTTGGATATCCTTCCACAAGCTTGTCACAAGAGTTGGTAGAAATTTTTGCCCATTCCTCCTGACAGAACTGGTATAACTGATCTGTGTTTGTAGGTCGCTTTGCGCACACCTGCCTTTTCAGCTTTCCCATAAATTTTCAATAGGATTGAGATCAGGGCGTTGACCTGGTTATCTTTAAGCCACTTTGTAACCAGTGAGGCAGTATGCTTTGGGTCAGTGTCCATTTGGAAGATCCATTTCCACCCAAGCTTTAACTTCCTGGCTGATGTTTCGAGATGTTGCTTCAGTATTGCCACATAACCTTCTTTCCTCATTATTTCATCTATTTTGTGAACTGTACCAGTCCCTCCTGCTGCAAATCAACCCCACATGATGCTGCCAACCTGTGTTTCACAGTTGGGATGGTGTTCTAAGGCTTCGAAGCTTCACCCTGTTTCCTTCAAACGTAACAATGGTCATTATGGCCAAACAGTTTAATTTTAGTTTCATCAGATCATAGGACATGCCTCCAAAAATGTAGGTTTTTGTTCTTGTGCATTTGCAAACATTTATTTGGCTTTTGCATGTTTTTTTTTGGAGAAATGGCTTCTTCCTGGCAGAATGGCCTTTCAGCCCATGTTGATACAGTACTCATTTCACTTTAGATAATAACACAATCTTACCAGCTTTTGTCAGCCACTTTACAAGGTCTTTTGCTTTTGTTCTTGGGTTGATATGTACATGTTGATCTCTGACACACAGAATCCATCTATTTCCTGAGAGGTATGATGGCTGGACATTCCCATCTTCTTTGTACTTGCAAATAATTGTTTGTTTACATAAACAAGGCAGCATCAGGTATCTGGAAATTGTACTTAAGGATGATCCAGACAGTGCAAGTCCGCAATTCTCTTCCTAATGTCTTGGCTGATTTCTTTAGACTTTCCCATAATGTTACACACAGAAGCAGTGTGTTTATGGTGTGCTTTAAAATACATCCACAGGGGTGTCACTAATTAACTCAGATGCTACCAATAAACCTATCAGAAGCTTCCAAAGACAGGACATCACCATATGAGCTGTCCAAAATTGTTTAACCCCTTAAGGACCCAGCCAGTTTTGGCCTTCCTGGCACAGCTCTATTTTTGAAATCTGACATACGTAATTTTATGTGAGAATAACTTTTTGACACTTTTAACCTATCGATGTGATTCAGATAATGTTTTCTTGTGACACATTGGGAGGCATGTATGTAATTAGGTGCATCGAAATTCATTTTCTCATCTATTTTTCAGTGTCAAAAGCGCCTGAATGTATGAAAGTGGTTTTTGTGTGTTCATAAATGGTGTTCATTGCACCTCGCCTGTGTGTTTGGCACATTATGGAACTTTGGCGCATAAGTAATGCATCAAACACATATAAAGGCTATAGATAGGCTGGAAAGAAAAAAAAAGTCATTAAAATAGTATCAGTACTATGGTACTGATGGTACTGATTTTGCTTGGTGGACCACAGGTCCCAGCAAGACCTGTGGTGTGCTGGCTCTTGCTGTATGTAGAATAAAGGGTGAGAGCAGCAAAAAGACATTTCTAATTTAATGTAGTAAAAAATTTAGAATTTAAAAATCTTAACAACATCAGTGGGTTATTTAATGTAAAATTAGTTTTAGATTCTATAAAATTTTAAATACATTTTATAGGAGATATTTTTATATTTTTGGGATATATAGTTTTATATTAATTTTATATGATACAATTTTTCATTAAATTTAAATAACTTATTCTTCTATAGTTTGATAATTATCATTAATTACTTTTTATTAATGTACTGGTATAAGTTGAGAAATATTGGACATTTTTTCCCTAACAGCAAATCCAGGTCCACTTCGACTCCTCTGGCTCAGGCAGACCACATTGACATAGGTCTGCCTGCCCGAGCAGTAATGCGCCTAGTTTTGCCGAACCACATTCATACATGTGTCTAATAATACAAGTGTGGTGCGACACGCCCCCAAAACACCCCCTTCACGTGCATTAGAAAGTGTTGAGTCTTATGAACAATGTGCCTAACACATTCATTAGGCACTTTGGTGCATTTGATGCCAGAAAAGGGTGAAAAACCCGATCATACATGTCTCCCACTGTGCTTTAAGTTAGTAAGAAATTTTGGTCCATAAAAATCCTTGCTTGTTTGTGAAAAATATTGAAATTTAATGGACATTTGGAGAAAGTTGTCATTTTCAAAGATCTAAAATTTCTGCATGCCAGACAGATAATTATTCACCACAAAATAGTTTATAACTAACATATACCATATGTCCACTGTAGATTGGTATCATTTTTTAAATTTTTCTGACATTAGGGGACTTAAAGGAGTTGTCTCCCCACAGAGTTTCATAGGATGCATGAATGAAATACTCTGCCACTTACTGGTTCAGACTGACTAATTTGCATACGCTCCATGCTTGTACAGCTCAGTGCTCAGTTGTGCTTTCAGTTGCTAATTAGATCAGATTAGCTTCTCAAACTACTAACAGGACTTCTTATCTGATCCCTCAAACAAAAGCCCTAATTACAGTTCTGTTTATTTTACATAAATCAAGCTTTTTACTGCCAAGCAGCACTAACACTGCCCTAACCTGTGTAATGACTCACTCACTGCTATCTCATAGAACAAACAGCAGGGGGAGAATTGTTTACAGGTCAGTTACTGAGGGAACTGAAATAGCCAGGTAGGTCATAAATTCACTTGTATCTTCTTAGGGAAAACAGAGGAACAAAGCAATATATTTGGAAAATGTCTTTATTTTGTGTTCCCTACAATCTGAAAGCTATTCTTTGTAGCGAGACAACCCCTTTAATTTAGTTGTAATTTTTCACACTTTCAAGAAAATTTGCACCATGGCTGTTTTTAAAGATCAGTCCAGTTCTGACGTGGTATTGAGGGGCCTGTATGTTAGATACCCCCATAGAAGACTCCATCTAAGAAACTACACCTCTTAAAGTATCAAAACAACATTTAGGAAGTTTATCAACCCATTAGGTGTTTCACAGAAAAGAAAGCAAAGTGCAAGTGACATTTCAAAATTTCACTTTTTTGCAGGTTTTCAATATGTATCCATTATTCACTGGAGCATGATAAATGTGACCATAGAAATGCAACTTAATATCGATTCCCCCAATTCTGCCATTTTTAGACATATCCCATATGTGGCCCTAGTGCACTATCTGGCTCAACCATAAGCCTCAGAATAGGAGGAGCAACTACTGGTCTTTGGGGTCTCATTTTCAATATGATTTTATTTAGGCACCATTTCAGGTTTGCAGAAGCCCTAAGGTGCTAAAACTTAATAAACACCCCTAAAAAGACCCCATATTGGAAACTACATCCCTTAAGGAATATATCCAGAGGTGCAGGGATTATAGCGACCCCACAGGTGTATCATTGATTTTTTTAGTGTTAGGCTGTGAAAATCGGTAATAACCTATATGTGGTTGTAAACTGCTGTTTGGGGGCATGGCAGGGCATACAAGGGAGAGAGCGCTATATGGCTTTTGAAACGTAGATTTTGGTGGGTGCTAAGTTGTAGAACAGAACAGGTGAAACCTTTAAGAAATTGCCCCATTTTGTATTCAACACCCCTCATGGATCTCATCTAGGGGTGTAATGTGCATTTTGGGAGCACAGGTGTTCCATAGTTTTTTTCAGCATTGGGCCAGGAAAATGGGGGAGGAGGGAGATGCAGTTCTGCCACTGTGTTTTGGGTTTCATTTTTATAGCATTTGCCGTGTGACATAAATGGCAGGATAATCGGTACAATTGCAAGAAAATAAATTTTATATAGGTTTTTATATTTTATTACTTTTACAAAATAGAAATGTGTTTAGAAAAAACTGCGCTTTTATGTGGTCATAGTCTGAGAGCCATACATTTTTTATTTTGCTGTGTACAGAGTTGTGTAGGGGCTTGTTTTTTTGTGGGATGAGTTGACGTTTTTATTGGTACCATTATGGGGTTCATATGACACTTTATTCACTCTTTTATTAAGGTTTTCGTGAGTCATTTTGAACAAAATACAGCAATCCTGGTAGTGTTTTTAATTTTTATTTTTTAAACCAGTCACCATGCGGTATAAACAACATACTAGCTTTACTCAGCATGTCAATATGAAGATGCGAGATGAACTGACCTTTTAAATGGCACCACTTTGGCATTATATGAGTTTTTGATAGCTTTTAATTCCAATTAATGTGCTACGGGATGAACAAAAAACGCAATTCTGTGATTGTATTTTAAATTTTTTTATGGCATTCACTATGCGGGTTTTATATACAGATTTATAGGGTAGGTTGTTACACATGCTGCGATACCAAATATGCGTACTTTATTTATGTCACGGATGCCCCTGCGACCCTCGTCCCGGGTCCGGGGTCCGCCACTAGTCACTTACCCGGCCAAAGCTCCTGTCCCCTCCGTCTCTGTCCCTCGGCGTGCGCGGCTCCGACCCCTAGGGCGCGCGCGCGCCGGCAGTGTGAAGTTTAAAGGGACAGTGCACCGGTAATTGGCCATTACCGGGCACTGCTCCTATTTAAGTCCGGCCTCTTCCTGGCGTCCTCGCCGGATCTTTAGTGCTCATGCCTTTAGAGAAAGCGTTCCAGAAAGTCTCGTCTTGTCTACCGTGTACCGAACCGTCTGCTTACGTTTACCGACCACGAATCTCTGCCACCTGCCCTGACCTTCCTGCCCGTCCCCGACTACGAGCCTGCCTAACGTATCTGTACCACGCCTACCCTTGGCCGCCACCGCAAGCATGTGTCGCCAGTGGAAGCGACCTGGTAGATTCCCGCTGCAGCAAGTCCATCCCGCTTTGCGGCGGGCTCTGGTGAATACCGGGACCTACTTAGATTCCGCTCCCTGGTGTGGGCTTCCACCATCGCTTGCGGTGGTCCAGCAAATCCACTACCAGACCGTTACAGTAAGATCCGGCCATGGATCCCGCCAAGGTGTCTTTACCGAGTGTCGCCAGCATCACCACCGTCGTGGTCAAGCAATCGAAGCAGATCGCGCAGCAAGCGCAGCAGCTCGAGCAGCTCTCCTCTATGATGCAGCAGTTCATCGCCGCTCAGCAGCATGCAGTCGGCTGCAGTGGTTCCACCCGTGGCAGTCGCTCCGGTCGGCCCCAAACTCCGGTTGTTCATGCCGACTAAATTTGACGGGGCCCCCCCAAGGGCCTCGGGGGTTTACCATCCCCCCAGTGCTCCCTTCAGGTGGAGTTTAAAGGCTGGCCCAGTTCCCTTCGGAAAGACCAAAGGTGGCCTCTTTGGGCCACCCCTCTCCCCGGGAAGGCCCTGGCAGGGGCAAAACCCCTTTTGGTTGGGCAAAAACGATCCGGTAACGGCCCCCCTACGGGTCATTCCTCAGGATTTTCCCGCTTTGTGTTTGAAACCACTCGGGGCCTCCCCGCCGAGATAGCCCCCCTAAACCAAACGTCGGGGGTTTTGGCCGGTGGGAACAAAGGGGTTTTGCAAATTCCGCACCTTAGCCCAAACTGGCATGGAATGGGGGCCCGGGGTTCTTTTGTCCCAACCTTTAAGAAAGGGCTTTTCCAAGCCGATTTAAAGGGCCGTCTTGGCCGCTAGAGCACCCCGTTTTTCCCTCTGACTTGACCCGGGTTTGGGGCCACCCGCTTTGATGTGCGCTTCTTTGGGAACGGGAAAAAGGAATTTTCGGCAAGAGCGTCACCCTTGGGGCCCAACCTCCCCCGGGTTTTCCCTTTTGGCCTGGCACCGGGGGTTCCAGAGGCCCCTGCGCCACAGTCCCCAACACCCACCGAGGACCCATGCAAAAATTGAATCGGGCTCATTTTAAATGGCAAGATTTGGGCCCACCCGTCGGAAAAGGGAATTTGTGCCTCTACTGTGGCCCCCAGCCCAGAAACACGGAGGATTTTTTCCCCAAAGTCCCAAGCATGCGGGAAACCCCCCCAAAAACCTTTTTTAAATTTCTCCTGGGGAAAAAAAGGAAAAATTTAACCCAAAATTTTGCCAAACCCCTTTTTTTTTTGGGGTTCCCCCCCTTCGCCAGGGCCGTTGATGCCAGTAAAATTTTGTGTCTGAAGCTGGAATTTTCGTTCCAAGTCTCGGCTTTTCGGGAAATTCGGGCTCAGCCGGGAACTTTACCCCATCTCTCTGGTAAAAACAGAAATCGCCCTTCCGGGGGTCCGCCTGGAGAAACCGTTTTTTATCTCGGTCCCCCCGGGGGAGTTTTTTTAAACGCCCACCATCCATTTTGTCACCAAGCCCCCGTCCCCCCAGGGGGGGGGGCGCTACATAAGGAAAAAAATCTCGTTCAAACCCGTGTTGCCTCGCCCAACCATCGGGGGTCCCCCAGGGGGGTTTTCCCAAGGGCCCCGGGGCCCCCAAACCTCTCCATGCTGGAGTCTGGAAAAAGTAACTTTTTGGGTCCCAATTTGTCGGGGGTTTTTTTTGGTGGAAACCTCACTGGGCTTTCCCCCCCCCCCCTCAAAACCCTTTCCCCTGACCGCGGGCCGGGCCTACCCCCCCGCCCGAGTATCGGGAGTATGCGAGTGTTCTCTGAAAACAACCGAGAGCCCTTCCCCCCCTCATCTCCTTGCGACTGCCCCTTGGGCCTTACTGCCCTGGTAAAAAAGTCCTCCTGGGGGTAGAGTCTCCCCCTTTAACCATTTCCAAGACAAAAACCTTTCAAGTACACCGGGAGAATCTCCGGGGGGGGTTTCATTTTCGGGGGGGGCCCCTCCCGGGGGGGGGTTTCTTTTTCGTAGAAAAAAAAGGGGACGGTTTTCCTTTATGGCCCCTGCTTTCGACTCCCGGGGCCCGAACAAAAACACGGGGAAAAAAACCCGGTCCCCTCGCCTTTAAAAATCACAGAGCTTTTGCCCGTCGGGGGGCGAAAGGGGATCTTCTCCAAACCTTTTGGATTTGAGAGGGCAAAAATAATTTGGTCCAAAACCCCAAGGGGATAAGGGAAACGGCCTTAAACCCCCAAATAGAGGGGCACTTCATATCGGGCTTTGCCTTTTCAAACGGGTGAAATTGCCCCTGCCGCTTCCCAAGCTCGTAAATTTAACATCTTCAGAGCCCTCCTCTACACCTGTGAAAAGTGGTCTCCCTTACGAAATTTTTGGTATTTCCTCCTGAACCCCAAACCCACCCCCAAGCCCAAAGGGGTCTTTCCAGGTGTTTTGGGGGCGCGCCCCCCCCGCGAAAACCACCAAAATGCCCCAACCCCCTGGGGGGAAAATTTCCCCTTTCCCCCCAAACCCCAAGCTTCCCGTTTCGGGGATACTCATCTCTGCCCAAGGGCCAAACAATGGATCCAGCAAAACGTCCCCGGGTTTTTGCAGGGGCCCACCCCCATTTGGCCTGCAAGCCTACAGCCTTCCTGGGGTTCTCCC
This sequence comes from Phyllomedusa bahiana, assembly GCA_025379985.1. Classification (NCBI taxonomy): domain Eukaryota; kingdom Metazoa; phylum Chordata; class Amphibia; order Anura; family Hylidae; genus Phyllomedusa; species Phyllomedusa bahiana. Next base: position 25,314 of record JAODAL010036827.1, read on the forward strand.
AACAAAACAATCCCCAAATTTATTACTCATTTTTCAAATGCTAGTGCTCCGAAAGTTGGGGTTTACAAAGAAAAAACCCCAAACCCCCCGCGTACTGGCCCCCCGGGAACTGGGGAAGCATTCTCTAAGCTCAAGTCTCCCTTTCCCACAGCATCATCCTATGCGGCGGACCCCGCAAAACCCCCTTCCCACGTTGGAAGTGGTTTGCCTCTTCGGGGGGGTCGACAGTTTCTCAGGGAAAAAATTGGGCCCAAGGGGAAAGACAGAAACGGGGGCTTTTTTTCCCCCAAGCTTCCCCCCGGGCAGAGGGGAATTTAACACGTTTGGCGACCGGGAGCTCCCAAAGCAACAAGCTGGCTTAGGGGGAAATGCGTTATCTGTTGGAAGGTCCCGGGCCATCCTATCCGCATTTTTTTTCGGAAACAAAAAAACCTCCAATACCCCCCAAGAGGGTTTACCCGTTTTAAACTCACCCCGGCGGGTTTGGTCGCTTTTTTCTCCCTTTTTGGGATTTCCAATCCACACCCCCGGCCGCGGAAAAAAACCCGTGAAGGCCGACGTTTTCCCTCCCGTCCCTTTCCCCCGACGTGGGGGGGTGAAAGACTACCCCTTTAGCCCCAAAATTTCCCCCCAAACGCCCTTTATCCCCGGCTGCCCTTTGACCCCGGGAATGTTCCCCCGGGGAACACTTACATAACCCCTGCCCCCCCCGCATTGCCCCTTTGGGGGCCCGGGTCACCCCCGGCCCCAAAAACATTCCCCTATACCCCGGTTCTATGGGGGCCCAAACCCTTTAAAGATGTCAAGATTTTCGTTTGGAAGGGCTTTACCCCGGCCCGCAAAAAAAACCCTCGTCACAAGCCACAGGCCACAACAACCCTACCCATCCCTACTCAACCATGGCCCCACATACCCTATGGACTTTGAAACCAAATCTCCCCTCCTTCGGCTGGCAACACCATTTTTTTGGGGGATCACAGATCGGGGTTTTCCCCAAAAATGGTGCCTTTTGTCCCCCCTGCCTGGCCGCCGTCGGCCCCCCCCCCCCTGGCAAAAGCTAATTTTTTTTCCCTCAAAGTTTTTTTTTCGTCTGCAGGGCTCCCTCCCGCAAATCGTTTCGATCGAGGGGGCCAGTTTGTTTCCAAGTTTTTGGGGGGCCCCCTGTGTTTCCCCAAATCCAGGGAAGCTTGACTTCTCTTTTCCCCTTACCCCCTCGACGAATTTTCCCCGGTGGGGAGGGGCCAAAAACCCGGTTTTGGGGTGTTACCTACGTCACTTCGTCTCTGCACGCCAAGATGACTGGTCCAACTTGCTGCCGTGGGCGGACTTCTCTTACAATTCCCTAGATTCGGAGTCCGCGGGGGCCTCCCACTTCTACATCGTATACAGTCTGCATCCCCGCCCACCTCTCCCTCTGGAATCTGCATCCGAGGTTCCGGCGGCGGACGCACTGGTCCAGGACTTGAAGACCATCTGGTACCAAACCCGCCAGTCTCTGCTCCGTGCTTCCGAATGTTCAAGCCGATAAAAGAAGAAGTCCTCCTCCTGCCCTTCTCTCCCTGGGTGACAAGGTGTGGCTGTCGGCCAAAATGTCCGCCTCATGATCCTTCCTACAAACGGGACCCCCACCGCTTCCTGGGCCCTTTGAGTTCTAGCCCGCATTAACCCGGTCTCCTACAAACTCCGGCTCCCTCCTACCATGCTATTCCCAACCTTTTTCATGTCTCACTACTAAAGCCTCTGGTCCTGAATCGTCTCTCGCGGAAGACAGTCCCTTCTTCGTCTGTGGCAGATGCCTCCAATGTCTTCGTGATCAAGGAAATCTTAGGTATGAGAAGGTCTAGAGGGAAACGTTTCTTTCTCGTTGACTGGAAGGGGTTCGGGCCCGAAGAGAGGTCTTGGGAGCCAAAAGAGAATATCCTGGACCGCAGCATTATTCAGAAATTCCTTCACTCTAAAAAGAGGGGGGGCAAAGGGAGGGGAACTGTCATAGACTCCGAGCGGAGCCCCGTCCCGCACCTCGGGTCCGGGGTCCGCTCACCCCTCTGCTCGTGCCACTAGTCACTTACCCGGCCACGCTCCTGTTCCGTCCGTTTCTGTCCCTCGGCGCGCGCGCCGGCAGTGTGAAATTTAAAGGGACAGTGCACCGGTAATTGGCCATTACCAGGAACTGCTCCTATTTAAGTCCGGCCTCTTCCTTGCGGCCTCGCCGGATCATTAGTGCTCATGCCTTTAGAGAAAGCATTCCAGAAAGTCTTGTCTTGTCTACTGTGTACCGAACCGTCTGCTTACGTTTACCGACCACGAATCTCTGCCGCCTGCCCTGACCTTCCTGCCTGTCCCCGACTACGAGCCTGCCTAACGTATCTGTACCACCCCTACCCTTGGCCGCCACCGCAAGCAAGTTCCGCCAGTGGAAGCCACCTGGTAGATTCCCGCCGCAGCAAGTCCATCCCGCTTTGCGGCGGGCTCTGGTGAATACCGGAACCTACTTAGATTCCGTTCCCTGGTGTGGGCTTCCACCATCGCTTGCGGTGGTCCAGCGGATCCACTACCAGACCGTTACAATTTATTTTTGATCGTTGTTGGGGCTATTGATGTTTGTAAAGGCGAAAAGGGCGGTGTACGTGTTGTTATTTTATGTGTTTGTGTTTTACTGTCTTTTCACTTTTTTTTACTTTTCCCCATAGGGGTACTATACCAGTGATCTTCAGATCCCTCATACAATAGAGAACAATACAGAGCAAAACTTGCTCTCTATGGCAACCGTCAGTCACCATGCCCGGCCATGCTATGGCTGGGCATGGTGACATTACAGACAGTCCGGAAGTCATGAGCTGTCTGCTAGGAGACCAGCAGCCACAAGATATGCACAGACTGAGCGCACTAGTAGTGGTTAATCAAAGGAAAGTAATCTTTTAGGACCAAGGGAGATACCCGGTACCAGACAGATACTTGACTAAAGATGTGAGATCTCATTCTTGATATACCTTCACCAAGTAACAAATTGCATAGCGTACTCTAAAATAGGCTGGCAATACTGCAACTCCAGTAGGGGGAGGAGTATTTGAGTATCCTTTTGTCATATTTCAGAAATATAAATCTTACCCTACAAAAGATACGAAAGATGTGGGATCACATTCTTGATATACCTTCACCAAGTAACAAATGGCATAGCGTACTCTAAAATAGGCTGGCAATACTGCAACTCCAGTAGGGGGAGGAGTATTTGAGTATCCTTTTGTCATATTTCAGAAATATAAATCTTACCCTACAAAAGATACGGTTAGTAGCGGCTCCTCTGGACTGGCTTACGGTATCGATTAGTCTTTCCAAAAGATCTTACAGGTACAGTCTGTTGAGGTTGATACACGTCATGCAGTTCTGTAGCACCTGTCTATCCATGTTAAGGCAGAGCCTGAATATCCAAAGGTAATTGTGGCTTTTTACATAAAGGAGTGTAGCCAAATGGTCCAATTAATAGTATATTCATCTCAACAAAAATTCCACCTGCCCTATCAGTCCACAGGATGGGAATTCTCCATGGTTGTGCTGCTGACAGAGGCACACAGTAATTTATAGGTAATCCCAAACTGCAGCAGAAAAAAATAAAATTTTACTGCATACAAGTTCTCTTAGAGGCCGTTTTCATGACACAGGACAAATACCGGTCAGAAATCCCAACCGGTATTTGCTCTGTGTTAGGGGCTGTGTACGCGTAAACGCAGGGGGTTGGCTTTTCTCCGCAGTTTGTGGATCAAGCCCCCCACCTTTGCATTGACAGGTTCATGTTCCGCCCGAAAACCGAGCGGAAGAATGAACATGTTCAATGTTTTTCGGTCCTCTGGGGATTTAAAAACCATCCGGCGGAAAATCCATACATTGGGGACTGCTGCACGGATTTTCCATTAAGGTCCGTATTAAAGTTTGACAGCCGGTTTACAGACAGCTTTCAAAAACGAAAATTGTCTGTAAAACCGGCTGAGAAACCTGACCGTGGGGACAAGCCTTTACAGTGAATGATAAGATGATAAGGCCGCTTAAACACAGAGACAAAAATTTAAATCTTTAGCTGGTCTTTAAGGGAACTAAGCATTTGTTGTTCTTTATTCACTTCATTTATAAATATTTTATTCCACTTTATTTAAGTTCATATATCAGGTAAAGTTTGAGTTATAATCTGACAACTAATATAAAGTGATTCTGTATATATAGAGGAAAAAGCCAGTTACATAAGCAGTTGGAGTCTGATACACATTTCCTCATTGGGGGGAAATGTGTCAATGATATAACTAACTGCTACTGAGTGAAAACCATATTGTTACAGCAGATATAGAACAGTCTTCAGAATGTATATATAAAGAGCACATGTAAACACTAGAGGGAAAGCAAAGATTGATCAAAGCATAGTACATTTGGCTTGTTGCAGTCTCATACTTGATGTGCTGGTCCAAATTTTTAATTCTTCCAGTTGATCTTATTGACAAGTGTCCATTTTATGTTACTATTGACAAAACAATACATACTTCCGTGTGGATATGAACACTACACTAATGTACAAGAAGAAATCGCTCAAGCCACACATTATGCAGGATATATTTGGGCACAGGAGTGCTCTAAGTAATATGTAAAATTGCCCCTGGTCACATTTCTTTCTTCAGGAGCATGGCTCGTCTTACCTACGTGCAGGGCTTTTCCTAGGCTAAACTGCACTCCGGGCGAGGTGAAGAAATTTCGCCCCCCAAAACGTAATGCGACAAACAAATCTAAAATATAAAAAAAGCTTTACCACAATGTGCTACGTATAAACCTACTAAATAATAGTCATACAGTTACCAAATAACAACGCTACACCAACCAGAATCCCAGGCTAATAGCACCAATGTCCTACTAGGACCACATATCACCAGCTCATGGTGACCGAATAATACTGCTACATCGTGACCACATATCATCACCACATAGTGACTGACTATCACCACACCATGACCACACATCACCACATAGTAACTGAATAATACAACATACCATTACTGAATACAAACCATTATACTACAACTAATATTACTCTCATACAGTGGATACACAGGCTCTGCAGACATATAATCGATTACAGTGAAGTTACATCCAGGGACTTACAGGAGACGTCTCTGAAGAGTTGTTGTCTGTCTGTCTCGCCATGACGACTTATCCCGGCCTCGACTCTTCGCTGTAAAATTTACAAAACAAACATCTTAGACTCCTCACTTTATCAGCACTTCTCTACCAATTCCAATCACTAAACAAACTCCCCATCTATAGCAAATCATATGGTAGCCATGTAATATGCTCCCTGTAGCCAGACAGTAGCCCCTGTAGCCATGTAGTAGCCCATGTAGCCAGACAGTAGGCCCCTATACCCCGGTAGTAGCCCCCTCGAGCCTGGGAGTAGTCCCTTATCGCTAGGTAGATGTCCCTATAGCCAGGTAGATGCCACTACAGCCAGATAGTAACCCCTTATAGCCAGATAGTAGCCCCTTCTAGGCAGGTAGATGTGCCTTATAGGCAGGTAGATGCCCCTTATAGCCAGGTGATGCCCCTGTAGCCAGTAAATGCCCCTGTAGCCAGGTGTTGCCCCCTCTTAGCCAGTAAATGCCCCTGTAGCCAGTAAATGCCCCTCTATAGCCAGTAGATGCCCCCTGTAGCTAGTAGATGCCCCTGTAGCCAGTAAATGCCCCCCTGTAGCCAGTAGATGCCCCTGTAGCCAGTAAATGCCCCCCTGTAGCCAATGGATGCCCCCTGTAGCCAATAAGATGCCCCCCTGTACCAGTAATTCCCCCTGTAGCCAGTAGATGCCCCCTGTGGCCAGTAGATGCCCCCTGTAGCCAGCTGATGACCCTATAGCCAGTAAATGCCCCTATAGCCAGTAGATGCCCCTGTAGCCAGGTGATGCTCCTATAGCCAGTAAATGCCCCCCTGTAGCCGGCGATTCCCCTGTAGCCAGTAAATGCCCCCCTATAGACAGTAAATGCCCCTCTGTAGCCAGTAAATGAGCCCTGTAGCCAGTAACTGCCCCCCTGTAGCCAGTAGATGCCCCCTGTAGCCAGGTGATGCCCACCTGTAGCCGGCGATTCCCCTGTCGCCCGTACATGCCCCCTGTCGCCAGTACATGCCCCCCTGTAGCCAGTAAATGAGCCCTGTAGCCATTAAATGCCCCCTATAAACCCCGTAGATGCCCCCCTGTATCCAGGTGATGCTCCTGTAGCCAGTAGATAGCCCCCTGTAGCCAGGTGATGCCCCCCTTGTAGCCAGTTGATGCCCCCTTTGTAGCCAGGTGATGCCCCCCTTGTAGCCAGTGATGCCCCCCTTGTAGCCAGGTAACGCCCCCTTGTAGCCAGCAGATGCCCCTGTAGCCATTTGATGCCCCCTCTAGCCAGTAGATTTCCCCTTGTAGCCAGTAGATGCCCCTCTGTAGCCAGTAGATGTCCTCCCTGTAGCCAGCAGATGCCCCTGTAGCCAGTAGATGCCCCCTTGTAGCCAGTAGATGCCCCCTTGTAGCTAGTTAGAAAATAAAAAAAAACTACTCACCTCGTTCCCCGCGTCCCGGCTCGGAGCTGCTGAGCAGTGTAAGCGGCGTGACGTCACCACGCCACTTACGCTGTCACGCAGCTCCCAGGGATCTCCTGGGCATCAGAGACTGCTGACCCAACGTCGCAGGGGGCGCAGTGAAAGACGTGCGCCCCCTGCAATGCTGTGTGTGTATGGCGCTCAATGAGCGCTGATACATACAGGGGAGGAGTCAGGAGGGTAACGATCCCTCCTGACTCCACCCTGTAGCAGCAGCCGCACAGCCGGTGTGCAGCTGCTGCCTGACTGACTGCGTGGCTGTTTTACAACGGGGCTGATCTCCGAGTGGACGAGGCGGGTGGTGCCCCCCCTTGGGTGAGCGGACCCTCGGCGCACCGGGCGATCGCCCGCCTCGCTCGCCCCTAGGAAGGGCCCTGCCTATGTGCCACCCTTGCATTCATACAGGGCAGCATCTGCCAGACTGTTAAGAAAGGGAAACAACTGATCAGTACAATCTACTATATATCACAAATATGGGCCAGCACCACATCTCCACTAAAAGTCATAACTTTATTAAGCCAAATCCATGTCAAAGTACATAGATGAGAAAATACTAAGCTTCCTCTAAGATGTTTCTGACCACACAAGGTCCTTAATCGTATCTAAAAGCAGATCACAGCATACGGTCATTATAAATTCCACTATGGGAGAAAACACCTTGTCTCTAAGTCACATGATCTTCTGCAGAGAACGCAGTCATTGCTTAAAGAGACCTGTCACATAGGTTATGCTGTCCTTGCCAAGGGTAGCACAATCTAATGACAGAAACGCTGTTTCCAGCGCTGTGTCCCTTAGTTTTTAAGTATTCGTTTTCTGCGAGCCTCCACAGACAAGTCTCTCTCGTATGCAGTGATAGGAACGATAATGTATTACTGCATAGCAAGAGATTTGTTTTAAGAATAGGGCAAAATACAGAACACCGGATTTTGGACATTGGAACCATAATGCTTTAGCAAATGTTTTAATAATTAAAGGGGTTTAGCCACGATCTCATTTCATTCCTCCTGTATCCAGCTCTTTAGCTCTGTATGCTCAGAAGGAGGCGAGTGTGATTTGTTTGAAATGCATATCATGTGACCCAGCAGGATGACATCCCCATGCCTTTCCCCACTCTAGTCATAGAAAGGTCTATTTATGTATAGAGCTGTAAGTAGCTACAATGTAGCTCAGAGGTAAAGTTTTTGCCTCACAGCACAAGGGTCCTAGGTTCAAATCCCTGCAGGAACCAAAACTGTGAATTTTTTTTCTCTTTATCAATGCACATACCTCATTGAGTTTTTTTTTTTTTTTATTATTTGCACTGTTTGACTAATTACTAATAACTACAGGGGGACAGTAGAATGACAGCGCCTGGGATTGAACACTTAGTAGCTGCCTGAGATGAGAGCTGTAAACAATGGATCACTAAAGGAGCAGCTAAAACAAAAATGGTACAGAATTTTTAATAACGATGAATGGTGAAAATGTTTATTTAATTTGCAGGCTTCCTATGTCAATTTGACTTTGTGGCAAAACCCCTTTAATGCCTTATTTCCCAAAACAAATGACCTAATCCCATAAAAAAAAACTTAGCTCTATGTGTGTTACAACTTTTCTTGTCTGTAGTGTAGCTCTCACTGTGTACTGGTTTGGCACTGAGTTCAATAGAAGCTTTATACATTTATGTGCAGTAGGTTCTCTTTATGGGAACTGCAGGCAAACCAAATTTTATTAATTGTTGATTAATCCTGCACATCGTCACCCAAGAATTTATTTTACTGTTTATTATTTTTCACACACTATCTAAACTATCATCAGTGACATTCGTTATCACATAGAGGGAGGAAGGAAGTCTTAAGAAGTACAAAAAAAATAGGAACTAGAAACACAATTTCCAATGAATCTAGTGAGTATTTTAATACACTATGTGCAACGTGTATGCACGGGAGCCTTTCAGGCCAAAAACTGGCGCAGGCCTGTTCTCTAGATTTATTATCAGACGCACTCCAAAATTGGGTACATGGGGCGGCATGTATGAATGGGGCTGCGCCAGAAGTCTGGTGTCTTTTCTGCCCAATATCAGGTGCAGCCCCGTTCGCTACATTTTTAAAAGTCCCAATCTCAGAGGGCCAGATTTCATAAATGTCGCCCATAATGTGGTGGCCGTGGTACTTTGTAATGCTCCTAAGATGTGGGGGCGTTCTGGAGGCGTGTCACACCACAACTGTATGATTCTACACATTTATGACTGGAGGACGGCAAAACTAGGCACATTACTGCTGGAACAGCCAGACCAAGTTCAAAGTGGTTTACCTGAGCCTGTTTTGACGTTTTGGAGCTAGAAAGCGCTAAATCTATGACCCGCAGTAGAACAGGTTCATAAATTCAGGCGAATTCTACATTACTAATGCGCACAAGGCATTGTCTAGGTGACAAAATTCATACATGTCGCCCTCTTCTGGTAAACTTCCTCTGTTTTTTTTCCTCTGCACCAAACAAATGCATGTGTGTTGTGTTTTTATGATGTGTTTTTGTGGGGTTTCTCCATATTGCAAATCATGCGATGGATCACATAATTTATGATAGGAAAAAAGCACCAGAAAAAAGCATGTCCCAATGCACATTTTTTTTGCAACACATCACAAACTGCATGAGAGTTGCATGACGCATAAAAACAGATTTCATTTTTAAAGTCTTGGTCAATAAACCACCATGCAAAATAAAAGGGCCTAAAGAAATCTTTGAGTTTTATCTAGAGATCTATAAAACCTCAATTAGGCCCCTTAACACTCATATTTTGTATGCTGCTTTATTTTTCCCTCCCCCAAAAAAACAAAACAAAAAACCACATGCTTTTTTTTAAGCGTCATGTGTTTTTTTTATGCAGTTTCACTAAGTTTTTTTGCAAAAATAGTGTTATATGGTTTTTTGATGCATTTATTTTCTGGTTCATTTTTCACATTACTTGATTTGCAACATTGAAAAACGCTATAAAAAATCACTGAGAAAAGCAACACATGCACACATGCATTTATGGTGCAAAAAAAAAAACAAAACAAAAAGCAATGGAAGCCTATAGAGTGAAAAATGCCACCAAGTGTCAGAAAAAAACATACCTGCACACATGGAAAGAGCTGCAGCTGACAAAAAAACAAACAGACACCTATAGTGAGAGAGAAAGAAAAGGTACAAGAAAAGGCTATAATGTCTGGGACTTCTTACCCCTTATAAGTCCTGAACAGGGCAAAAAACCTTGGACTATCTTGTTCACTAACCAGATATTTTACCTATCTGGGCATTGGATCAAATATAATGATTTTTTTGCATCTTCTCCTATTGGTATTTGGATGTAATTATAAGTTTGTCCTATATTACATACTGTACATGCATCACTGGCTTAGTGAATCTTTACTGGGACACTTATTAAGGTTTTGTCCTTGTAAGTATAGATTTTTTCACCTGTTTTGTGTTTTTTTTAATTGTTTTTAATCATTTGTAGCTCAATTTTTTGGCACATTATTTTCCCTTAATTCTATTGTGTCTGTAGTGTCAAGCAAAGAAAAGAGGTGCAAAGAGAATTTTTTATTTTTATTTTTAAATCACAGACAAAGCTGTGATTCAGACAAAACATGAGCCAGGTATAACTGCTTGGTATCCTCTGACTGTGGCTTTTTTTTGTTTGCTCCTCTGTTTTTCTTTGAGATATTTGTGGCACTGTTGTGGATGGGAACAAAGGTTATATATTTGTGATCCTTTGTGTCTACATTTTAATGTATTAATCAGTATAATACCTCACATGTCTTTATATTATAGCACGTAAAAGCTGCCTGTATATCTCTACATTCTCTAATGTGTTATGTGAAATGTCTATTTCACCCACAAGATGGCGTCTGTGTTCAGACACACCCTGATATGCCAAAATGGCTACTGGCCTTAACTGTTTTCATTTCATTAAACAAAAGGTGGGGTGTGTCATTTAAAATGTGATAAGAAGAGCCAATTAAGAGGGTGGATGTAATGTCACATGTTGCTTATGAAATGTGTATGCGCCCAATCTATAAAAACTTGTGTCTCTGGAAAAACTCATTTGACTGAGAAATTGTCAGGCTGTGATTTCTTACTATCTGGCACGTGTCAACCAATATACTGATTTGACCCCCCCACTGGGAAATTTAACCCCTTTGTGGTTCCGTCTACAACAGCACTATGCTTTTTTGTTTATCCCAGTATACTGTATGTCAATTTTGAGCCAAGAACTATAAGTTGTGGAGAGCTATATTGTCATATAACATTCTTATTATGTTTCCTTAGTCTGACATATCCACCAGTTTTCCTTCTTTTATTTGGGTCTTTTATTTTCCTTTTGTTGTCTGTGGTTGTCTGTGTGTTTTTTTTTTTATTATTCATTTTTTACAAATGTTGTATATATTTTTTATTTAATAAAAGCTTGATTTTTTTTTATATTATTCATTTTTTTCTCTTTGCACCTGTATGTTTTTGGGTTGATTGGTGCTTTTTGAAGATTCCCTAAATGCTAGAGAGCGATCTTTTTTCTTTGGTTAAAGGGGTGTTCCACGACCTATTCATGCTTCTTTGTCCATCGGGGTATGACTTAAAACAGAAGATAAACCTCATACCTCCCAGACAGTCTACTTCTCTGCTGGACCATTCATCCCAGCTGAAGCACAGAGCATTCATCATTCACATTCCAGCTGCAGAGAAGTCATGTGCAGGTGACATTGTGGCCTGTGATTGGCTGCAGCTGTCAAGTGAATAATGAACACTCCGTGCTTAAAGGGAATTTTGCCAAGAAGTGAGTTCCTTACCTAATAGGCTGATACTCCCCTCTTGAGGCATGAAAAAAGGGCTGTTGTGTTTCTGTGTTTAAAAAAACAAGTACCTTCTCTGTGATGTCATCACTTCACCTCCCATGCACGCTCCTGATATTCAGTCTCTGTAGTTGAGCAAACATGTTTGGCTAACCCACAGGGGATAACTGTATTGTGCACAAGCTATTTTTGTTTTCTCCCTCTTATCTGCTCAGGAGAGAAGATAAGCTCCGAGCAGGCAGCGTTCTTTCATTTGTTCACAAACTGATACAGGGGGGAGGTAGGAGGGCTGAGCCGGGTGCCAGGGAGTGTCTGCATGTTTACTCAGATAATTACATTACAACCAGTGGATTCTCTATACAGCAGAAACAGGATATTTTCTCCCTTCAAAGCTCATTCATGTGTCCTGCCATCAGATAAGAAGTGCAAACAGCGCAAGCACAGCCAGATCAGCTCCTGTCAGCTCCTGGTCATATCTAATGTAAACAGTCAGAAAACTAAGGGCATGTAAGGAAGGCTGTAGCTCTCATAGGCTTCACTTTTTAATGACATATATTTAGAAAAGTGATTAAATACCCATTTTGGAGGATCCCATGTCAACATTAGATCGTGGCAAAACCCCTTTAAGTTGGGATGAATGGACCGGCAGGCGGGAGTTAAGTATGAGGTTTATCTTCTATTTTTACTCATACTGCAGCGGACCAAGGAGCATGAAGAGTTCCCGGAATACCCTTTTAATTTACATGTGTCTGTAGTTTGTTTCATATTTGCCTACTGATGTTCAGTGGTTGGTTTTGCAAAAAAAGGAAAATAAAAATAAAGTAATCAGACAGATACCTAAGAGGCTATGTCACACAACAGATTTTACACATGCGATATAATATGGATTCCATGTCAATATCCATGTGTAAACTGAGTCCCATTCATTTGATTACACAATCCCTGCTGTAGAACACAGATTCTTTACACCACAGATTTCAACTCCTTTGCGACATATGATGTAAATTTACATTATAGTTGGGTAGGAGTTGCAAATAATAATTATGTCATTGTGATAGTGCGGTCTCAAATATAGAGCTTGAACAATCGCTGCGATAAACTAGGTGTACATCACAGTTGGTATCCTGAGGCATCAGCTGAGAATGGAGTTTACTCCGGTTGTAGTTACTCTTAGATGCTGCAGTCAAATGTTACTATAACAGCTAAGGGAAAAACAGGGGTAGAGAGCTAAATAATAGAAAAGTTACACATAACTGGTATTGTCACTTCCTTAAAAGTCTAATCTAGTATAAAATAACACAATTTATTGGTGTTTGGAAAAACATTCCAAACACCAAAATTGAGTTTTGTTTGGTAATTTCACATCCCCTAAAAATTGGAATAAAAGTGATCAGTACAAGTAAAAGTACAGAAAAGTTATTGATCACAGAAAATGGCACCAGGGCAAAAATTTGAAAAATAGAAAATATACCAAAACATAACGAAAACCCTACATGTTTGGTATTGAACGCCAAACTGAAGATTGAATGCTTTAACAACAAAACTTCCACAAACATGGCCCAAGTAAGTTTTTCACATTTTTGCGGTTTCCCAATATATTCTATAGTATTGTGAATGACCTCATTAGAAAGTACAGCTTGTCCTGAAAAATAAAAGCCCTCATATGTCTATGTATATGACAAAATAAAAAAGTTATGGCTTGGGAAGTTGGGGAGGGAAATCAAACGTGACAAAAAATAGTCTGCGGCGGGAAGGGCTTAAAGTAAAAAAAAAGTGAAAATAAAAATAAAATAAAAATAAATAAAATACATACACCGCCCTTTCCCCATTACAAACGCCAATGGACCAAAGATAACAAGAGTACAAATATCTGGTATCGCCAAGTGTGTAACAAACTAGCCTATAAATCTGTCAAATTATTTAACCTGCTTGATGAACGCCATAAAAAAACAAAAATAATAGCAGAATTGTAATTTTTGTTCATCCCACATGTAAAATGGAATAAAAGAAGAGCAGTGGTACCAATAAAAACATCACTTGCCCTTACACAGCTCCGTATAAGACAAAATAAAAAACTTATGGCTATCATAAGAAAGCGATGCATAAATCATATCACACAATAAAAAAACTTTTCTTTCTATTAAGTGCTACAACATAAAAAGAGATATTTATTTGGTATCACTGTAATCGTATCGCATTACTCACGGAGTAAAACTCTCATCAATACTGCATGGTAAGTGCTGTAAAAAATAAAAACAGAATTGCTGTTCTCTCTTGAATCCCACTCCCAAAAGGGTATTGAAGGGAGATCGAAAAGACATGTCCGTGCAAAAATGATACCAATAAAAAAGTCAAATGATTCCGCAAAAATAAAAAAAAACCTGCACAGCTCCATACACAGAAAAATAAAAAAGTTATGGCTCTCAGACTATAGTGATGCAAAATTGTGTTTTCTTTTTTAAAAATGTGTTTTTGTTTTGTAAAACATAAAAGAAAATGTAAATTTGGTATCGCTGTAATCAAAACACTACTAGGATTGCTATATTTTGTTCACTCCACTTCCCAAGACCTTGAAAAAGGTGATCGTGTCATTCCAACCCCATTATGGTACCAATGAAAATGTCTACTCATCCCACAAAAAACAAGTCCTTAAACAGCTCCATATCAAAAAAATAAAAAAATTATGGCCGTCATAATAAGAGGACATAAAAACGCAATTTTTTACAAACACATTTTTATAGGGTACATGTAGTAAAACATGAAAAAATATATAAAATCAATATTGTTGTAATTGTACCAACCTGCATTGTAAAGTTATCATGTAACGCCGTAAGAATGAAAGAAACAATGGCGTGGAATCAATGTTTTTGTTCCCATTTTCATGGCCTAATTCTAAAAAAGATGGTGGACACCTGTGGGCCCAAAATGCACAATACACCCCTAGATAAGATTCATGAGGGTGTTGAATCCAAAATGGGGCAACTTCTGGAAGGTTTCACCTGTTCTGGTACTTTGGTGGCTTTGCAAATGCGACAAAATCACCACCACCAAAATCTGCATTCTAAAAGCCAAATAGCGTTACTTCCCTTGTATGCCTGCCATGTGCCCAAGCAGCACTATACACCCACATATAGGGTATTGTTGAACTTGGGAAAAAATTGGGGGGTCTCTTTTTGTAAACATGAAACATTTTCAGATAAACCTGCTGATTGTTGGAAAAAATAACATTTTTCCTTTCACAGCCTAACGATAAAAAAAAATGTGTGAAACACCTGTGGGGTCAATTTACTCACTATCCCTCTGTATATATTTCTTAAAGGGTGTAGTTCCCCAAATTAGGTATTTTAGGGGTGTTTATTAAGTTTTCAAATAGTCTCCTAAACAATGGGAATCTCGCAAGAGAACAGAGAGTGACTTTTTCTCACTAAATTTTACATTTTCCAAAGGCAAATTAAAAAAAAAAAAAAAAAAAAAAAAAAAAAAAAAAAAAAAAAAAAAAAAAAAAAAAAAAAAAAAAAAAAAAAAAAAAAAAAAAAAAACCATCAGTTCCCAACTTAAAACACTAAAACGAATTTTAATTTAACACTTAACCCTATAACACTATTTTTAAAAAACCCGTTTCTAAACCCCTCAATTTTTTCCTTTCTACTAGAAGGAAAAGTTACTTTTCTTTATCAATCCTATTAAAAGGAAAAACCTTAATGTGGACCCCTGAGAAGCCATTTAGCTGGGGAAACAGTTGGGGAGGTCAGGGGCGTTTTTAAATTGTGATTTCTCCCTCTGTCTCAAGTGTTACCCGCGCAGAGGGATAAAAGGAAATTTAAGTTTTTTTGTTCATTAGATTGGGGTACTGCCCAAGTAGGATGCTGGGGAAACCCTTCTGGGTTTGTAAATTACTGTACAATAAGGTTTTCCCCGTTAAAGAAAAACCCATTTTAAAAAAAAAGGATATTCTTTAGTAGAAAAAATGGAAAAATTGAGAGGTTAGAAAAACAGGTTTTTTAAAAAGTGTGTATAAGGGTTTAAATTTATTTATTTGTTTTTGACCCGAAAACCCTAAAGGGCACCAAAGAAAATCTTCATGAAAATAAGACCCCAAAATCCAGTAGGTGCTCCTCCTAATATGAGTCTTGTGGCTGAGTCAAACAGCAAACTAGGGTCATATATGGGATATCTCTAAAAACGACAGAATCAGAGGAATTAATTCCTGTAAAACAGCTAAAGGGTTAACACAATTCCTAAATGCTGCTTTGAATACTTTAAGGGGTGCAGTTTTTTTAGATGGAGTCAAAGATAAAAGTTTTAAAATCAGGGCCCCAAGGCAAGCAGAACTGGACTGCCCCAAAAATTTTGTGTTGCAAATTGTCTTAAAAATGAGGAAAATTGCTGCTAAAGTTATAAGCCACCTAATATAGTAAAAATATAAAAAGACATATAAAAAAAG
>JAODAL010036828.1:0-41171 GCA_025379985.1 Phyllomedusa bahiana
TTTGTATCTTTCCCACTACTACGTCATACGTTTTTTTCCATTAGTTATATCAGTCCTTCCTTATCATTAGTTATATTAGTCCTCCCCTATTATTAGCTACATCAGTCCTCTCCTATTATTAGTTATATCAGTCCTCTGCTTTTAGTTATATCAATAATTTCCAATTATTTCTATAAGTTCCTTCTATTAGTTATATCAGTCATCAACTATACGTTTTAGCAGCCCTCCCCTTTTACTTATCTCTTCTATTGGTCACATCAGTCCTCCTTTGTTTGTTATACCAGTCTTCTCCTGTGAGATACAGTATATCAGTCATCCCCTATTAGTTAGGCCAGTCCTCTCCTAATTTTAATATTAGTCCTGCCCTATTATTAGTAAATCAATCCTCCCTTATCAGTTATAACAGTCCTCTTAGTTATTAGATAAACCCATCATTTCCTATTAGTTATAACAGTCCTTCTCAGCTAGTTATAACAGTTGTCTTCTGTTGGTTATATCTGTAATTTCCTATTAGTTATATCAGTCCTTTAGTTATAACAGTTGTCTTCTGTTGGTTATATCAGTCCTCCCCTATTCATTAAAACAGTACTTTTCTATTGGTTATATCAGTCCCCCTTAGTTATATTAGTCCTTCCCTTATTAGTTATATCAGTCCTCTCATATATGTCTTATAGTTTTATCAGTCAGGCTCGAGTATTAATAAATATACTTATAAAACTAATAAGGTAGGTGAATATATATACCTCCCCTATTAGTTTTATCAGTCTTATTAGTAAAAACAGTTTGCTGCCATAAGTTATATCAGTCCTCCATTATTAGTTATATCAGTCTTCCTATATTAGCTTTATTGGTCTTTTCTAATTAATTAAAACATTTTTCTGCCATAAGTTATATCAGTCCTCCCCTGGTAATTATATTAGTCATCCCTTATTAGTTATATCAGTCCTGCTCCTATTAGCTATATCAGCCCTCACCATATTAGTTATATCAGCCTCCCTTGTTAATTATAGCAGTCCTCCTCCTATTAGTTATTTCAGCACCCCTAGATAAGAACTTACACATATATTTATTGTCACTTATACACCCCGTGATTTATCTACATCACGGGGACTAGCATATAAGCACCAAATCTATTTACAATTGAAACCTAATACAACTAGATCACGTTATCACTGGCCGATTATCACGCTACTTCACATTGCTCCTCTTTAGTTCTCCTTCCCTGCATTTCAAAGGATTTTCTTCCTTTTTTTTTTTTTTTTCTCTCAATGCTTCTATCTCTTTGACTGACATCTTCTCATCCAATGTTTCCCTTGATCATTTCCTCTGTCCAATGGTTGCTTTGATCTCTCAGATAGACACATTCTTCTCCAATGTCTTTCAGTAACACTACTGAACCCCCGCCCCTGCACGTCATTGGTGCAGACACAAGTGTATCCAATTGCAACTCATGTATCGTTATATATATTCT
Organism: Phyllomedusa bahiana; assembly: GCA_025379985.1. NCBI lineage: Eukaryota > Metazoa > Chordata > Amphibia > Anura > Hylidae > Phyllomedusa > Phyllomedusa bahiana. The sequence continues at coordinate 1,472 of JAODAL010036828.1, forward strand.
GTTTGAACACCATAAAATGTAAACTTCTGATGAAGCGAGGGCTCTCTCGCGAAACGCGTAAAGTATAATCTGTATGTTTTGTTTTTAATTTTGTGAGAGTAAAATCTTGCATTTTTAAGAATAAATACTTTTTTAATGTAAAAGCCTCGAGCTCGGGCTTTTTATCCTGCACGTGCGCCGGGTCCATTTTTTCTTTTTCATTGGCGTCTTTCTCCCACCGGACACCGGAGCGGAGCATCAGTGACCTGCGGCTGCCGTACTAAGGGCTACGGTATATAAATTGCCCCGCAAGCCCATATGAGTGTTGTGCCTCTATATTATAAGCGCAACACCCCAAGGTGAGAATCCAACTGTATTCAATACATAAATTTGTTATAAAAGTATAACACTATTGTGCGCCCCCTCTTTTTTCCTCTTTTTGCATATAGTCCTGCTCCTATTAGTTATATCAGTTCTCTTCCTACTAGTTATATCAATCCTACCCCTATTAGTTATATCATTCCTCCCCATTAGTTATATCAGTCCTTCTCCTAATAGTTAAATCAGTCCTCCTCCTGTTAGTTATAGCAGTCCTGCCCCTATTAGTTGTATCAGTCATCCTCCTATTAGTAATATCAGTCCACCCTATTAGTTATATCAATCCTACCCCCACTAGTTATAGCAGTCCTCCTCCTATTAGATATATCAGTTCTCCTTATATCAGTTATATTAGTTCTCTTCCTATTAATTATATCAGTCCTCCCTCTATTAGTTATATTAGTCTTCCCCCTATTAGTTATAGCAGTCTTCACTACTAGTTATATCAGTCCTCCTCCTATTAGTTAAATCAGTCCTCCTCCTATTAGTTAAATCAGTCCTCCTCCTGTTAGTTATATCAGTCCTCCCCTATTAGTTATACATTCTATTATAGAAGTCCTCCTGCATTAGATATTATCATTCCTCTACAGTTATATCAGTTTCTCTTCGCTATTAGTTTATATCAGTCCTCATATATTAGTTATATCAGTGCTCCCATATTAGTTATATCAGTCCTGCCCCTATTAGTTATATTAGTCTTCCCCCTATTAGTTATAGCAGTCTTCACTACTAGTTATATCAGTCCTCCTCCTATTAGTTAAATCAGTCCTCCTTCTGTTAGTTAGATCAGTCCTCCTCCTATTAGTTAGATCAGTCCTCCCCAGTTATATCAGTGCTGCCCTTATTAGTTGTATCAGTCCTCCCTATTAGTTATATCAGTCCTCCTCCTATTGGTTAAATCAGTCCTCCTCCTGTTAGTTATATCAGTCCTCCCCCTATTAGTTATAGCAGTCTTCCACCTATTAGTTATAGTAGTCCTCCTGCTATTAGATATATCAGTTCTCCTATCAGTTATATCAGTTCTCGTCCTATTAGTTATATCAGTCCTCATATATTAGTTATATCAGTGCTCCCATATTAGTTATATCAGTCCTGCCCCTATTAGTTACATCAGTCCTCCCTCTCTTCATTATATTAGTCTTCCCCCTATTAGTTATAGCAGTCTTCTCTTATAAGTGTTATCAGGCCACTCCTAGTGCTTTGCTGTCATACTCTATAACACGAGTAGGACACGGAGACAGCTGGTTATCTATGGCCGGTGCAGGACCTGCGCTCTTTGTTTGATGTTGGCTTCCGGCAGGGGGGGAGTGCGGTGGCCGCAAAGCTGTTTGTTTGTGAGCACCAGCGAGCTTTACATCTTAATTAGCAGATGGATGTTTCTACCCGGCTCTAATGATCACACTAACTGGAGAGGATTCCTGCATCGGTGAATACAAAGCATCCCATTCACTTTCTGCCGATAGCATCTTCATGTGTGCAAACAGCCAGACCCAAACCCGTGTACACCCTCCTGCATGTGCAACCAGTTATGCCTCTGCTCCCAGGGGGGGCACTTACTTACAGAAGGACAGGAACATGGGGTTTTATGCAATGATTTTGCATTGTGTAAGAAAAGGGCTGGGACAAGCTATTTTGACGCCTTAGGCAAATGGTGCAAATGGTGCCACCCTCTTCCTCCTCCACAGGAAAAAGCCGAATCCATGGTCCTATAATAAGGACATTTGTGGTGCAGGCCTGGGGGGCTTTATTAGGCTCCTGGCTGGTGTGACTGGATTGCATTGGAGCTAATCAGAAGGGGACACCCCAGCAGTATACAGAAAGTGCCAAGATGCCACAGTAGCAGTTACCGCAGCATCTAAGTAGTTAAACAGCCGGGATCAGTCTTATCTTAGGTCCTGAATGCTAAAGGCAGGTGCAGGCTGCCACTTGCCCTGTATGGATTGGGCTCTTCTCCTGAGCATGCTCAATAGATCCTTGCGCCCCCTTCCTGACAGGTAGAGATAGGCGCCCTAGGCGGTCACATACCTCCACCTACCTGTTGTCAGCACATAACTACATGTGTGCAGTAGTACCCAAAGTAAGGTGAGGGGCCTAGGTTATTAATATTATAGGGGTCCATGTTGTTGTACTTTTCAGATACAGAACTCCAAATCCCTCTCTGTAAATGGGCACAGTTTAGTGGGTAAAGGGGTGTGGCCTCTGTAAATGGGCATGTCTAAGTGGGAAATGGGTGTGGCCTCTGTAAATGGGCAAAATTTAGGGGGCAACGCTGTGCCCTCCCAAAAAAAGTAAAGTGAGCCAACTAACAGAAGGTGTAAGCTTAGATTAGACAGCCTAAACCTGTGCCAGACTCATTAAAGGGTTATCTCACTAGGCTGTTTCACTGAGTCACAATCAGTTTTACACTCACTCTGTCTCTTCAGGTTGTGGGTGGTCCTATAGCAGTGATTAGCTTCTGGATAACTACCTGAGCTGTTACATTGACAAGTGCAGGAGATGTTATTTATTCAGTAAACACAAGGTACATGAGCTGTGAGGATGGCTTATCTGTAATCTTGGTAGAGATAAAAAAATTTCCGGAGCTCAGTGCGTCCATTGAGTGGCTTCACTCCCTGCTCCAAGCTCTCGGCTCTAATCAGATAACAGAGTTACAGTCTGGCAACCAGGTAACCATAGAAACCTGTGTGCACCCAGAGCACATGAAATTTGTCTTATCTCATGACTTAAGTAAAATCTATTGACCAATGTATTTAGAAAAATACTTTATTTACTGTCCCTTCATGTTGAAAGGGAATTGTTTAGTGAGAAAACCCTTTTAACACTGTAATACATGTGGCACACTGTAAGATTGTCTAGTCTAAGGTTTCTATTTTTCAACATTAAGGGCGACATGTATAAAACATACATTTCTCGAGAGATTGTTTCAGTGTCTGATTCAGTCTGATTATATGATAGTGGTGTATGTGCGCTAGTACATGGCGGAGTAAATTCGAGTGTTTGCAAAACACTTTTTTTTTACACTTTTATATACTATGTTAATTTGTGTTCAGAAAAATGGAGGTCAGTGGGTCAGCCATTATTCTACATACGGCAATAGCCGGCACACCACAGGTATCGCTGAGACTTGTGGTGCTACATGCAAGATCACTACAATGGTTTCATGGCTTTTATGTTATTTCTAGCCTGATGGGATGTTTGTAATCACTGATAATAAATCCAAAAAATAAATCTCTATTAAAATATAACTTTTAAACAACATTCAAAAAATTCCACATCAAATGTATCAAAGCTTAAACTAGTAGGGACAACACACTTTGAAGTGAGGGAGCATCTCAATTCCAATTCAAAACTAATTCTCACCCTATTGATTCAAAAATACCCTAAAGGGCCCTACGCGGGGTCACCGCTCTGACAAGGGCGACTGCACACATCTAGGTAACCCTACAAAAGAACAATGGTACACAAAGAAGAAACAAATCCCATACCAACAACACGGTCTTTTTCTTAGATATCTACCTAGATTAAATTATGCCTATACTATAGATCATTTTCTATGTATCAAAACATCAACAGATATTGTCTATTGAACCACCGAAAACTCTCTTCATAGATTTAGGATGATCAAGGGACACAATTCCCCAAATTTTGGTTATATATATATAACCTCAGGTCAACAGACTCATCAGTCGGGATACCTACAAATATCAAGAGAATACAAAGAATATCATATGTTACAAGTTCAATGTTTAGTCACCATTTAAAGTCCTGATGAGCTTTAATCCAAAAAGAATATAAATTCCTGGTAAATATCAATGACAAGGATGGTGAGTCCTCCTAGGAGACCAGGTTGTGGGGGGCAAGAATTATTGAACACCTAGTAATATCTTAGACTGAGAAGATGTACAGCGATGATGAAGTGTTATTATATCAAAAAGCTGCAATAAGGGTCTCTCCTGTTATTGGCGTCCAAAAAAATCAAAGTGCGGTTTCTCCCACTAACACCACAATTCCACATCTTCTCATTGCGCAGGTGCTGACTTTCATTTTAAGTCGCGCATGTGCATAACATCTCTGGACATTGTTAGATCCACGGCCAGCATAGAAGGAAATTTTGTTTGGTTTTACCCACATAATTTAGGGGACATGAGCATGTGACATATAAATAACAACTGAAGAGATATAATTAATAAAGTTCTTAATCTTTTATTGTTGTCTAGTTCCTACCCCAACAAACTCCTTTGATTGGCCCACATATTAACAAAAACTGCAGGTCCCACACTTAAAGCAACCCCACGGTTTTCTGTCAAGTCCAGTGTCCTTTGTTCTTGGGGCTACAAAATGGCTATGGACCAGTCTATCTCCTAAACTACATCCGCTCCTATACGTAATAGGTGGTCTCAATAGCAGTATGGTTTTAAGGTCTCCGTCCTGAAGAAGAATTTTCCAATATTTATTAATGATAGATTGAACCTGACTTGCCTGTGAATCAAACATCATTGTAGTACATGGATAGGTATCTGTATTTTGACATGTTTTTGGGGTGAGAAGTTGTGATCTCTCTTTTGTCAATGCCCTATGATAGGCTTCTCCCAAAGTTTTTTCTAGCCTCGTCTCAAGAACCTGTCCTTTAGTTCACCAGCCTGAGCTGTTTATGTATCTATATTGGAGCAATTTCTCCTTAACCGCAGATACTGCCCCCTGGGAATACCCCTCATAAGTGGTCTGGGATGGCAGCTTTCCCAATGGAGAAGACTATTTGTGGCTGTGCTTTTTCTATAGACCTTAGTACCAATCGTCAGGTATGAATTTTTTATTATTAATACAGCCAGAAATGGTAACAAATTGATTAGTTTCATTTGTAAACTGAAGACCAAGGTCATTTTTATTTAGGTCCTCTACAAATCTAGCAAAGTATGCCACATCATTACTTCACCACACAAGAATGTCATCAATGTAGCGTTCGCACAAGATAACATTTATGCTAACTTCCTCCCTGCAGTCTGTAAATACCTTGGCGTCCTCCCATAAGCCCAAGAGCTAATTTGCATAGGTGGGAGCACTAAGGTTTCCCATTGCCGTGCCCCTGAGCTGGTCAAAGAGAAAAACATTATTCTCTAAGATAAATTTCAACACAGAGATGATAAACATATTGTGTGGTTTGTATTGAGTACCTAGTGCATCAAAAAGAAGTTCAATGGCTTTCAAGCCTTTTTCATGAGGGATAGATGACTATGGAGCTTCAATGTCTATACTACATAATAGTATTTGTTGGTCAAGAGATCTGAAGTATCTATTACATAAGAAGGTAAAGACATTACAAAGTTCCTAAGATTTCTGTCCAGATAAATACCCATGTTCTGTGTTATATTGCATAAACCAGAAACAGTGAGTCTTCCCTTTAGGTTAGTTAGGCCCTTGTGGATTTTTGACATGAACATGTCAATACATCTATAGGGGGAGATAGGGGGCATTTTGGTGCTCTTAAGCTTTAAATCAGTAAAAGTTCTGGCAGTATAATCGGGTCCTTATGTAGTAAAGTTATTGGTAATGTTGGTCTAATGTTGTATGATGGATTTGTTTGGTAGCAGTGTGATGGTGATATTTATGGGGAGGTATTTTCTCCTTATATTATCTAGTAACTGAATGACTATTAATAATGGGCACCAGTAAATGTTAGTGATTGAGGGGAAGGGCCCATCCAAAAGTTTGCTATGGGGACCAGGCATCTCTAGTTATGCCCCTACATCCACCTATGTCCCCCTTTTTGTTATATTAGTCCTCCTTTATTAGTTATATCAATTCCCCCTATCAGCTATATCGGCCCCCTCCACTATTTATTTCATCCCCCTATTAGTTGTGTCAGTCCTGCCCCTATTAGTTATATCAGTCCTCCCCCTATTAGTTGTGTCAGTCCTGCCCCTGTTAGTTATATCAGTCCTGCCCCTACTAGCTATTTTAGCCCTATAAAGGTGACTGCTGGTGGTTGGAACTGTGTAACTCTATGAGGGGGAAGCAGGAGACTTAAGTCTCTGTATAACAAAGACATGAGTGGGAAATCTGAGGGTGAATGGATTTTGGTGAATCCGTTGTACTCTATCGGCAGTAGAATCAGTTATCGATTAGTATTTTGGAGAAGTGGATGAATGAGCACCTAGCCTGACCTACCCATGGTCCTCTGTGCTGTGGACTGATTACTCCACATAGACAGCAGCCATCAGCAATGTGTTTTATCTGTAGAGGGGACAAGTAAGAAAACAGAGCCCGGCTCAGGTGAGTGACTGGGTCTCGGGAATTACAGCTGACTAACCAATGTTTATGCGGTGTTTTAGTGCAATAAATATTTACAGACAGCAATATGTCAATGCCTGAATGAATAATTCAACAATCAACACGCATTATTTAAATTTAGCTTAACCTTTTATTCTGATGAGTTGCAGGAGAAGAATAATTGGCTCAATTAAAATTTAATTTTAAAAACATTGCTTTCTCCAAAGTTTTACGTCCAACTTTCTCTTTTAGTAAAAACATCTGCCAAACCCGTCCTGGGGTATGTAAACTTTTGTGGAAGTTGTTAGATGGGGGACGGCTGCTCCACCGAGATCAGTTACGATCTGAGGATACCTCATCCGCACCATCGGGCTCAAGTGTTCCTGGGAAATCCTTTTAGTGGCATCCCTGTTACTATGTTCCTCTTGAGGAATTTGCTAACCTTGGTTAACCCTTTAGCCTGTCATGACCTTTTAGTACATCATAGCAGCACTAAGGCAGTATTGAGCAGGCTCATTCGCTAAATCTGCTCCATATGCAACATGTGCCGGATGCTAGATACAGCTGACTCCCGCCGGTAACAGAAGAGATAAGATTGGGATTGCGGGGTGCAGAGCAGTTGCTATTAAAGGGGTTTTATCATTACATTAAATTGTCTTCAGAATAAAGGGAAAGTGAAAACAAGCAACTTTGCATTTGGATGTCATTTGCAGAACTGTCTTGTTTTCACAGTCTTCCTTATCTTCGTTTTGTGTAAACACTGTTCCCCAGTGCTGGTCGGATCCCACCTCTTTTCATTTCACTGGCTGACGGCTCTACTAATTTACATTCTGTCTGGCCCCCGGTTGTATTCACGGGAGCATGCATTCCTGTCTCACTCAGAATAAGGGGCAGGCAACATTTCACTCTGCACAGCCAGCAGCTCCACAGTAACAGTGCAGCTGCTTCTACAATCAGAAAACAGCAGAATTATGCTTTGGTGTCTAATGCTCCTGCATGTACACATACAAAGGAGACAGATCTGTGCTGCTCTGGATGAGTTCATAGAAGACTGGATTCAACTGTAACAAACAACCAACTGTGAGAGGAGAAGAGATCAGTGCTCTGATTTCATATAAGACTGTCTAGACTGAATGCAGGGCTGTGGTATGTAAACAGCTCTAACAATATACGACATAGTGACATGTGGACTCAGACGGGGGGGGGGGGGTGAGGGCAGGGATGTGCTATCCGCTCCCACTGCCCTCAAACACACTGACTTGGGAGCGAGCATGAACAGTGAAGGGAGGGATGATGTCATCCCCCTTCAGTTAAGAAACACCCAGCTGGGACGGGAAGAAACGCCCCTGGATTTGAGGAGCTGAGAAACTGAAAGTACACAGAAAAAACTGATGAAGCGATAAATCCCCTTTAAGGCTGAGAGATAAGGGGAAAAAATAATGGGGGGTGCCATTCACCTATCAATCCACAGGTTCTAGTGCCCTGACACTCTAATCCAAGCATTTTGGTGTGGGATCAGGTGAAAAAATTCTACTACATGGAAGCAGTTGATCCTTTTATTCCCCAGAGGGATAATGATAGCCTGCCTGAATTGATTGGGTTGGACTACACAATATGGAAACGGCATGAAGTTGTCTCACAGATGTACAGAGGCTGAGAAACTAGTTTATTTTACCTACCATTTTTCATACCTCCAGACACCCCTTATAGAGCCAATAAAGTCCTTTGGGAAGGGGAAGTGGGCCCAATTTCTGATGAGCAATGGTCTCTTGCCTTGTCAGTTTCTAAGGAGGTATCTTCTAAATATGGTGAGAGGGCCATGCAGCTCTATATTCTAGATAGAGCATACTACACTACATCTAGGCTCCATAAATGTAGACCGGATATTCCTGACCTATGTCCTAAATGTCATTAAGTCTCCTTTTTCCATCTCCTTTGGTCATACCCGGTGGTTAATGGCTTTTGGCAATAGGTTATTAAGTTTATAAATGATGAAATGGGCGGTCTTGTTGTGGACAAAGCTGCTGTACGTCTCTTAATGGCTGATCTTGAAAATACCCTGATTCTGTTGAACACCTTCTATTAGTTGAGTAGCTTTTCATTGCTAGAAAAGTGGTGGCTTGTCATTGAATAGCGAACCATCCTCCAACTTTGAGGGAATGGATTAATGCAGTGAATGTCTCTCTTCCTTACATAAAGTACATTTTTATTACAGAAAAAACCCAATTTTTCCCCAAAGGGGGGGGGGGGGGGGGGCCAAAAACCCCCCTTTTAAAAAAAAAGGGGGAAAATTTTTTTTAAAAAAAAATTTTTTGGGGAAGGGGGGTTTTTTTTTGGGAAAGAATTCCCCCCCCCAAAATTTTTTTGGGGGAAAAAAAAAAAGGGGGTTTTCCATTTTTTTTTAAAAAACCCCTTTTTTCCCTCCCAACTTTTTTTTTTTTGGGGGGGTTTTTGGGAAAAAAAGGGGGAAATTTTTTTTTCCCCCAAAAAAAAAGGGCCCCAATTGAAAAAAAAAAAAAAGGAAAAAAAATTTTGGGGTTTAAGGGTTTTTATTTAAAAAAAAAATTTTTTTAAACCCCCTTTTAAACCCTTTTCCCAAAAAAGGGTTTTTAAAATTTTTTGGGAATTTTTTTTTTTTAAAGGGGATTTTAAAATTATGGGGAAAAAAAAACCCCCAATTCGGGAAAAAACAAACAAAGGGGGAAAGGGGGGGGAAAAAAACCCCCAAAAAAAATTTTTTCCCCCACCGGTTTTTTAATTTTTTTTTTAAAAAAAAAAAAGGGAAAGGGGGAAAAAAAGGGGAATTTTTTTCCCCAAAAGGGGGAAAAATTTAAAACCCCCTTTTTTTGGGGGGCCCGGGGGTTTTTTTTGGGGGAAAAATTTTTTGGGGTTTTTTTTTTTTTTGGGGGGGGTTTTTTTTGGTTTTTTTTTTTTTTTTTTAAAAAACCCCTTTTTCCCTTTTTTTAAAAATTTTAAAAATTTTAAATTCTTTTTTTTGGGGGGAAAAAAATTTTTTTTTTTTTCTTTTTTTCCCTTTAAAAAAAATTTTTTTTTTTTTTTGGGGGGAAAAAACCCCCCCCTTTTTTTTTTTTAAAAAGTTTTCCCCCCCAAACCCGTTTTTAAAACCCCCCAAAAAAAAAAAAAAAAAAAAAAATAAAATTAAACAAAAAAAAAAAAAAAAAAAACAAAAAAAAAAAAAAAAAAAAAAAAAAAAAAAAAAACAAACAAAAAAACACAAAAAAAAACAAAAAAAAAAAAAACAAAAAAACAAAAAAAAAAAAAAAAAACAAAAAAAAAAAACACAAACAAAAACAAACAAAAAAAAACACACAAAAAAAAAACAAAAACAAAAAAAAACAAAAAAAAAAAACAAACAAAAAAAAAAGAAAAAAAAAAAAAAAAAAAAAAAAAAAAAAAAAAAAAAAAAAAAAAAAAAAAGGGAAAAAAAAAAAAAAAAAAAAAAAAAAAAAAAAAAAAAAAAAAAAAAAATTTTTTTTAAAAAAAAGGGTATTAAAAAAAAAAAAAAAAAAAAAAAAAAAAAAAAAAAAAAAAAAAAAAAAAAAAAAAAAAAAAAAAAAAAAAAAAAAAAAAAAAATAAAAAAAAAAAAAAAAAAAAAAAAAAAAAAAAAAAAAAAAAAAAAAAAAAAAAAAAAAAAAAAAAAAAAAAAAAAAAAAAAAAAAATTTTAAAAAAAAAAAAAAAATTTTTTTTTAAAAAAATTTTTAAAACCAAATTTTCAAAAATTTTTTTATAAAAATTAAATTTTTTTTTGTGAGATAAGATGATGTTTTTATGACATTTTTTTTGCTACCCTGTTGGGAAAACATACCCTTTTTTTTATCACTTGGAGGGGTTTGGAAAAAAAAAATATGCAATTCTGGAAATTTTTTTTATTTTTTTTTGACTTTTAGGTTCGGATTAAAAAAAATTTTATAGGGGCTTTGGAAACATTAAAAGAGAATTTTTTTTTTTTTTTTTTTCAAAATAATGTAAATTTTTTCATTAAAGAAACAGGGGGTTTTGTGGGTTTTTTTTTTATCCCTTTTTTTTTTGTTTTGCATTTTTATTTATTTTTCTTTTCTCCATTTTTTAATAGGGCTCAATTAAAGGGGCTAGAACCCTGGGGTTTTTCCTTTTTTTTAAAATTTTTTAGCAAAAATATTTTAAAATTGGGTTTTAAACTTCCCCTGAGGGTCAGGGTTTCAGAAATGTCTTTGTAGAGGGGGGGGGGAAAATTTGAAGCAGAGAAAAAAAACAATTACGTTGTTGGCTTTTAAAATTTAAATTTTTATTTCACCAGAGTACGGGGCTCACAGCCAACATTCCTTTCCGCTGTCTTCCATGTGGGGGCTTTTGTTTGTTTTGAGAGAGTTTTTACCCTTTTCCCTTTTTCCCCCTTCCCCCCTTCCATGGGCTTCTATAGGAGCTGAATTTTTGAGCTCTAAAAGAAGTGATGTCCCCGGGAGGGTTGATTTCTTTACTGTTTTAAAGAAATGGGGTGAAAAAAAACCGAAGGCAAAGGGGGAAAAAAAGTTTTTTTTTCTATAAAAATTTTTACGATTTTTTAATCTTTACTTTTTTTCTAAAAACCCCTAAAAAAAAATTTTAGAAGTGGGGAAAAATGGGAAAATTTTGGCAAATCAGGCACCCTTTTTTATTTCCAGTTCGGGGCTTATTTTCCCCTTTGTGATGCAGTCTATTTTAAACTTCAGTTTACACAGAAAGAGAAAAACCCCCCAAAAAGGGGGTATGTTTTCAAATTTGTTTTAGAAGGGGTTTAAAAATTTGAATGGGGGGAAATCTCTCCCTTTGGGGAGAAGGGCCAAAGTTTTCCCCCTCACCCCGAAATATTTTGGGGGTCTACTCTGCACGATGAGGGGCAAACCCCCCCGAAAAAAAGCTGTATTTATGAGTGTAAAGGGGTTGACATAAATCCTTTAAGTGGTGTAAAATTAGAAGGGGGAAATTTCTCCCTTTGGGGAAAAGCCCCAAAGATTGCCCCCTCCCCAGGCAGCCAGTTAGCTTGATCTGCATATGGGGCAAACCCCCCAAAAAAATTTTATGCGATGTTAATTTAAGGTTGACATAAAAACCTATTCAAATTTTCCCCGACCCCCGAGTCACAAGCAAATTGAGGGGATTAGGTGTTTCATCTCTCCTTTCCTTAAACAATGAAATTAGGGTAGTCAGTTAAAGGGTTTGCCAAAAATTTTTATGAACTTTTTACAAAATTCCCGGGGGCTTTTTTTTGGGGCATGGCATCACAACTAAGACCCCCCTTTAATGAAGCCAACCCCTTTTTTTTAAAACCAAAACCCCTTTTTGTTTTTGGGCCCAAAACCAAAAAAAGTGTCTAAAATGCTAATAATTTATGTAAAACTTGTTTAAAACCCTTTTTTTGGTAAATTGGAAAGAATTCCTTTGCGCCAAATTTCCCTAATAAATTGCCCCCAAAAATTTTTTTTTTTAACCAAAAAAAATTTTTTCATGGAATTTTGACGAAAAGGGTGATCCAAAGGGCACACAAAGGTTGTTTTAGAAAAATTTGGGTGAATGTTTTCTTTAAAACCCCACGCCCTTTAAGCTCCCCAAAATTTCAAAGTGTTTTTTTGTTTTAGTAAAAAAAGGCTTTGTGTTATGCAAAAAAAAGCTATAAAAATTTTTTAAAGGGACCCTTTGGGGGGGATACAATTAGTAATTACATATATATTTTTTTTTTATTTCCCGCTTTAAAAATTGTAAAATTTTTTGTGTTCTTGGGTCCTTTTTTTTTTAAAATTTTTTTATTTTATTAAAAACAGTTTTTTAATATTCGTTTTATGTCTTTATCCCAATGTACGAGTATACTTTGTTTGATTTATTCTATTGGGAAAGGGGCTGGACCCGTCCCCCGGGAATCTTTGGGGCCAAAAAAAAATTGTTGATCCCTGTCCGAGGGGAAAGTAGGGGTAAAGGGGTGTCCAGGGGAAAAACCCCCCCTTTGGGCGGGTCGAAGGCACACAACCCCCAACCCCCCGGGGGCGTTCCGTGCGAAAAGGCGCGAACCCCCCCTTCCCCGCGACGCGCTCGCACTCTGCTTTACAATCACCCCACCCCGCCCCCTGTTTCCCTTTTTGGGGGGCGCACTTTTGTTTTCTGGCTGGGGGCGCGTTTGTCCCCTAGGGCGCCCCGCTGTTTTGGGATCTAGATTTAAAGGGCCGGAACCCGGGGATTGGTTTTCACCCCGCTTATCCAAAAATTTTAATTCCGCCCCCCCTTTGGGGCCCTGCCGAATCGATAGTGCCCTGTGCCTTGAGAGGAAGCGTTCCCGTTATATCTTGTGTCTACTGTGTACCGTACCTTTTGCCTCCGTCCCTTGACCACAAACCATTGCCGCCTGTCCTGACCTTCCTGCCTGTCCCCAACTATGAGCTTGCTTCATGATTTTGTACCACGCCACACCTCGGCCGCCACCGCAAGCAAGTCACGTCAGGGGTAGCGACCTGGTAGACTCCCGCCGCAGCAAGTCCATCCCGCTTTGCGGTGGGCTCTGGTGAAAACCGGGACCTACTTAGATTCCGCTCCCTGGTGTGGCTACTATCATCGCTTGTGGTGGTCCAGAGGATCCACATCCTCGGTTTGCCTCTTGGTAAGCCGATCCTGACTGTATGAATGGTCGTGCACCAAAATCTGCAGCCAATTCTATGAGAGCGTTTTGCACCAGATTCGTACAAAGCGCCACATATATGAAGGTGCCAAGACAAAATGTGGCACAAGAGTGTCGGACTGATCCATACTAATTTCATCATGTGGAGGCTGAGGAATATTGGTGCACTCACACTCTATGCACCACTTTTTGCTACATAAATGTGTCTCACGATGGTTCACATCTATAAAGTGCTGTGAGACTTTCATATATCACTAACTCACTGAGAAGTACGACTGTGGAGGTGGCGCCACTTTTCATCCATGTCCCCCTTAGTATTGCCCAACAACAGGCCATGTATACCAAAAGCTCTGATGTTCTTTTTGGGGCTATTTGTATATGGGTCACCTAGTATCTGACTGGATCTACTTAAGCACCACAGTCAGTATTGACCACATTGATCAAAGAATTGAAGAACAGGAATCTGGGATCTATTAAAGTGGGAGCTAGGCTGCACTCCCACATCTGAACACCATGGGGTGCTATGAGTTTCTATTTTTACAGCACCATGAGAAGGAGCACCGATGGTCATTAACCCCTTCAGGACCCGGGGTTTTTGTTTTGTGACACGTTCGTTTTTCCCTCCTCGCCTTCTGAAAGCCATAACTTTTTTATTTTTCCACCTACATAGACACATGAGGGCTTTTATTTTGAGGGACAAGATGTACTTTCTAAAGGTGTTATTCACTATACTATAGATTATACTGGGAAACCGCAAAAAAATTCCAAGTGGGACAAATTGAAAAAAAAAACGTATTTTCGCCATGTTTCTGGGTGATTTGCTTTTATGCCGTTCAATCTTTGGTAAATATAATGTGTTATCTGTATTCTACAGGTTGTTACGCATCTGGCAATACCAAAGATGTAGGGTTTCCGTTATGTTTTGGTACCGTAAAAAAATTCCAAACATTTTCGATTTTTGAAATTTGCGCCACGGCGCCATTTTGTGCGACCAATAACTTTTTTGTACTAACACCTATGGATGTCAATGAGGGGGCATTTTTTGCAGGCTGAAGTGTACTTTTTATCGCTAGCAGACTGGAATGCATGCGACTTTTTTGATCATTTTTATTCCATTTTTTGTGTGACGTAAAATTACCAAAAAACGCAATTTTGGCGTTTGGAATTTTTTTTCTTCTACAGTGTTCAGCGTACGGGATAAATGATGTTATATTTTTATAGATCGGACTTTTTCGGACGTGGCGATACCAAATATGTGTAACTTTTTTATTATTTTAATGATTTTATTTGTAAAATGGGGAAAGGGGGGTGAGTTGGACTTTTAATACTTTTTTTTTTTGTACTTTAAAACTTAATTTATTTTTTTTTTTTACTGTAACATTTAGTCCTGGTGCTTGACCACTAGGGGACGCGATTGTTAATACAACCTAATGCATTGCATAGGCAATGCATTAGGGTGTACAAAGATGGTGGTTTCCCCACTTCCTGTCTGCGGATGGAACTGGGGCAGACCGGCCAGGGTAAGTGACTGGAGCCTTCACAAGGCTCCCCACTACAATGCCCGGTCATTGGATCGGCGCAGCATAGCTGCGCTGGTGCCGATGACCGTACCGATCGGTGCGCGGCACCGATCGGCGTTAATTCAGACGCCGCGGCCATGTTTGCCGCGGTGTCTGATGGGTAAAACAGCGGCAGCGGGCGGAGCCACCCGCCGGCGCTGTTACTGTCGGGTGTTAGCGGCGATATGCCGCTAACACCCGCCGGCTGTGCGGGGGGGGGGGGTCGCGGCGCGATCCCCCTGCAAAACCCCTGAGTGGCCCTTGGACGTACTCATACGCCCAGGGTCGTGAAGGGGTTAAGTGTTGAGTAGTAGATCCAGATGTTAGAGGTTTCTTCCATCAACCTGTTCAGAGGAGTAACTTGAAGCTCCTGGGCCTTAGTGCAAAAATTTAAATGGGACCCCCAGCTACCATGTACCGCTTACAATGCTGGTGTCTCCTTGTGTGGCAGGAAGGAATTTTGGGCCCCCTTAGGCTGCAGAGTCTGGTAGCGACTACTACCTCTGCACCCCCTATAGCTACAACTCTGAACCTGTTATAGTAAAATATTTGTGGCTCTCAGGTTTTAATTTTTGGGGCAGGGTGGAGGGGGGAATCTTTGCATCTTTCATCCTAAATCTCTGCCAAGACCAAAAAAGACTTGCTACCTGTTACGAAAAGCAGTAACTCTCCTGCCATGTTTTTTTCTGCTGCTTTTTAGATCAGCAGGATTTTCTGTGTTATGTCTGTCTTCTTTTATATATGTTAGTTTGAAGTGGATGAATGGCAACTGCTTAGGATCCTCGCATGTCAGCTGACCTGGCTGTGCACCTGAAGCTCATTAGATACTTCTAGTCTCTATAAACCTCATTTAACTCTGGTGTTCTGATTACAGAGTATAAAGTAAAGCAGTGGTCTGCAACGTTGGCTCTCCAGCTGTTGGGAAACTACATCGCCCATCATGCCCACTGATATAGATTATATAAATGCATGATGGGAGTTGTAGTTTCCCAACAGCTGGAGAGCCGACATTGCAGACGCCTGCGGTAAAGTCATGTCAAGTCCTGATCTGTCAGGTTATTATTTAGTTCAGTTGTTGTAATATACAGTTGTTTCTTGTCTTAGTTCCATTTTCTCAAGTTTCAGAGTTTATAATTATTGAAAATCTCAGTTTGGTGTGTCTGTAGTTCCTGCTGTGCTCTGCAAAAGGAGTCTTGGGGCTTGGAGTTGCTTTCTGGATTAGGGTCAGTTGTAACTTAGGGACATTTTTGAGAGATAACTTTAGGGCCAGTTTTAGGGTTTTGGTTTCAGGAACAGCTGAGGTTTAGGGGAAGATTTAGGGACAGCTAGGATTATCACAGTTATGGACTATTACTCTCTTTTTTCTGGATTAAAGTAACCCCCACCAAGTGTGCACCAGTCATCATCCACCCACTGTCCGTTTGCTGCATCATGTAGAGGTAAATATTTCTTCTTTTGACTGACATATACTTTGCATTGTTATTTCTTGTGACTGCTGGTGTACTTCCCTGTTTGGTTTGATTGTTTGGAGTCCACCAGCGCTGGAGACGGGAAGTTAACTCTGCCCCATTCACATTAGGTTTGGGGTCTCTATCACCAGTATCTGTCAGGCACCATCTAATAGGTATTCTCACATATAATGCAGTGGAATCTATAGGACAAACATGGTCTCATTTGCACATTTGCTCTATTTCCCATAAATACACTCACCGGCCAATTTATTAGGTACACCATGCTAGTAACGGGTTGGACCCCCTTTTGCCTTCAGAACTGCCTCAATTCTTCGTGGCATAGATTCAACCAGGTGTTGCAACGATGCTCAATTGGTACCAAGGGGCCCAAAGAGTGCCAAGAAAATATTCCCCACACCATGACACCACCACCACCAGCCTGAACCGTTGATACAAGGCAGGATGGATCCATGCTTTCATGTTGTTGACGCCAAATTCTGACTTACCATCCGAATGTCGCAGCAGAAATCGAGACTCATCAGACAGGCAACTTTTTTCCCAATCTTCTATGTCCAATTTCGATGAGTTTGGGTGCAAATTGGAGCCTCAGTTTCCTGTTCTTAGCTGAAAGGAGTGGCACCCGTGGGTCTTCTGCTGCTGTAGCCCATCTGCCCAAAGTTCGCCGTACTGTGCGTTCAAGATGCTCTTCTGCCTCCCTTGGTTGTAAACGGGTGGTTTATTTGAGTCACTGTTGCCTTTCTATCAGCTGAACCAGTCTGCCCATTCTCCTTTGACCTCTGGCATCAAAAAGGGCATTTCCGCCCACAGGACTGCCGCTCACTGGATGTTTTTTCTTTTTCTGACCTTTTTCTGTAACCCCTTGATATGGTTGTGCGTTAAAATCCCTGGATATCAGCTTTTTCTTAAATACTCAGCCCAGCCCTTCTGGCACCAACAACCATCCCACGTTCAAAGGCACTAATCACCTTTCTTCCCCATACTGATGCTCGGTTTGAACTGCAGGAGATTGTCTTTGACCATGTCTACATGCCTAAATGCACTGAGTTGCCGCCATGTGATTGGCTGATTAGAAATTAAGTGTTAACGAGCAGTTGGACAGGTGTACCTAATAAGTGCCGGTGAGTGTATTTTCCCTTATGTGCTGGACATAAACCCCTTATCTACCTCATGCTATACATGGATGGGAAATAGAGCAAATGTATTCAAAATTGACTATGTTTGCCCTGTAGACCTCTATGGCTCTGCCCCGTGGCTCCTATAGTATATCAGTGACAGAGGATCTAAATGCAATGTGACTGAGCCCTAATTGTCCATTACTTTTATTTTAGATGAGTGACATTTTAATACTTTGTGCAGTTTTTGCTTTTCAATTGATTTGCTATGTATCATTCCATATCTGAGGCTCAGTATAGTGTTAACGCCGCTCTCTTGGCTCAATAGGGGGGGAGGTGGGGAGCGCCTCCATCTTCCAGTATCCTGGGATAAGAGTCTTTGCTGCTTCTATTAAATAAGTCAGTAAATTGAATTTTTAAATATTAGAATTTTCTAATTTCAGATTTAATAGCGCTGCTTCCCCTGGTAACGGGGCATGGTCTGACATATAATACTAATGATCTTCTGGATCCTTTCCCAATAGGGTTGGATTTTTGAGCCAGTGAACCCAATGAAGCTCCCTCATTTCCTTTCGCGCTGCTGACAGGAGGCGCTTTAATTAGGATTAATTCTATTATAAATTTCCGGAGGTTTTTAATGTTTTCCATTAGATCGTGGTTGAATTATTCCATGTTTTGATTCTTCACTTTAGACCTGTATTAGATGTGGAAAGTCTCTTCACTTGTGGAAATAGGGGGGTCTTAGCAGCCGGGTAAGTAACCTGGCCTCATGGTCCAGCACCCAGAGGCCTCCTGAAACCAGACGATGCTCCACAGCTGAGGAAACAAGGTCCAACATCAGGAACATCCTGCGCTGCATCACACACAATGGTGAAGAGGGGTCAGTAATGAACTGTGCAAGGAACCCACATCATCAGGGGCCACCTCCTGTTTAAAGGGCTGTTCCATCATGCACTTTGATGACATATCACAAGGATATATATTTTATAATGATTGTATGGATTATAGGTTCTTATCGATGGGGCCCTCGTGCAAACCTCCCAAGCGCCCCTCTTTTGAAGGGACCGTCCTTATTTTATGCCCAAAACCCGCTATCCCGCCTTACTCCATAAATGACCCTCTGTTTGACTTAAAGGTTTTTTTTCACCACAGTGATTGGCTTTTAACATGTAGGGAAAGGTAAAGGATGACTAGTACCAAATTCATTGCTGTTTTGAATTTTCTTTGGTCAGGAGACTTTATCTCCTCTTAAAGCACAAAAGTTTCTCTGGTTACTTACTGTTGAGACTGTGAGTGCTTCTACACCTTCAGCCTCCCACTTCATGTTCAGGCTGTGTGTGGTTCTACAGCTTTAGGCTTGCACTTCCTGTTCAGGCATTGGGTGGTTCTACAACATCAGGCTCGCACTTCGGGTTGAGGCTCTGGGTGGTTCTACACCTTCAGCCTCCCACTTACGGTTCAGGCTGTGGGTGGTTCTACAGCTTCAGGCTCCCACTTCCAGTTCAGGCTGTGGGTGGTTCTCTACAGCTTCAGGCTTGCACTTCGGTTTCAGACTGTGGGTGGTTCTACAGCTTCAGGCTCCCACTTCCAGTTCAGACTGTGGGTGGTTCTATAGCTTCAGGCTCACACTTCGAGTTCAAGCTCTGGGTGGTTCTACAGGTTCAGGCTTGCACTTCCTGTTCAGACTGTGGAAGATTCTACAGCTTTAGGCTCCCACTTCCTGTTCAGGCTGTGAGTGGTTCTACAGCTTCAGGCTCACACTTCCTGTTCAGACTGTGGGTGGTTCTACAGCTTCAGACTCGCACTTCCTGGTCAGTCTGTGGGTGGTTCTACAGCTTCAGTCTCCTACTTCCTCTTCAGGCTATGGACGGATCTACAGCAGTCACTGACATTTTAGCTCTACCTTCCCTAGGTGACCCTGCTACAGGGACATTCCTAACAGAAGGGTGTGAACAGTAGAGCAGAAGACTACTAAATTTTGTCAGTAACATAGATAAACAAGCTCCTGTGCTGGAGGTAACACACAGCAGTTACGGACCTCACCATGATTAGACACGGCAGCTGGTATAATGAGAGCAGAGAAGAGAGGGTTGTTAACCTATGGAATCTTGAGTACACAAGACTGTTCTAACTCTGAAAGGAAGCAAAATCAGCACAGCAATGTATCTGGTAATAGTCTGTTTTTTACCTTTGCCTACTTGTTCAAAGCTCATCAATGTGGTAAGAGTTCCTCTTTAAGCCTCATGTTTAGACAGACCCTGTAGCCGTCACATGGATTGGACCATGGTGGTCCCGCCAGGCCTACCATCTTGGCGTCCTCTTCTTGCATGGGACTGCCTGCTCTCGCCTGTAATAACACATCTTCAATGAAGAAAGAATCCTATGAAATATTTAACTGGTTTGGAATTGATCAGATGTTTGCGGCCCTCCAGGAAATATCAGTTATTCTCCAAAAGGGAAATGTTTATATGAGGCCTCGGCGTGCTCCTCGCCTCCGGCCTCCCCGAGCTCCTCGCCTCCGGCCTCCCCGGTCTCCTCGCCTCCGGCCTCCCCGGGCTCCTCAACTCCGGCCTCCCCGGGCTCCTCGTCTCCGGCCTCCCCGGTCTCCTCGCCTCCGGCCTCCCCGGGCTCCTCGCCTCCGGCCTCCCCGGGCTCCTCGCCTCCGGCCTCCCCCGGCTCCTTCTGCTGCATTTACATTTTAATAAGAGTTTGATCATTAATAGCTCAGAATGCAAAAATGGGGATAACCCGAAGAGCCGGGCGCGGCGGTGGCGGCGGTGACACATCGACGCCTTCTCTGTACAGACCAGCTGGATGCATTACAGACCGGCACTCAGCCACTATTGATGCAGCTTCTACTTTATTCTCTAAAAATTTCAATTTATGTTTTTCTCATCAGTAAAAGTGTTTTTGGTAAGATTTAATGTGTTTTCCGGTGCAGGGATTGGCGGTATACATCATATAGGGATGACCTGTGGGGACGGAGGACAAATAGGACAGGTGCTTCACATTGGACTCTTGTGTTACTATGGTACTCAAAGGAAATGTCAGCACACATGAACTCTGACCAGCCTTAAAGGGGCACTCTCACCACATTGATTAAAGGGACACTCTCACCACATTGATTAAAGGGACACTCTCACCACATTGATTAAAGGGGCACTCACCACATTGATTAAAGGAGCGCTCTCACCACAATGATTAAAGGGACACTCTCATCACATTGATTTTAGTGACACTCTTACCACATCCATGAGCTTTAAACAAAGGCAAAGGTAAATAAAGACTATCACCAAATACATTGCTGTTCTAATTTAGCTTCCTTTCAGAGTTAGAACAATTCCTTTGTTACCAACCATGGTCATGCTGAGGATGTCACTTCCTACTGTGTCTTATCAGCAGCGAGCTTGTATTTTTTTTTACTTTTTTACTGACAATCTTTAGCCCATTAGAGCTCTGCCCACGGCCAGAACAGGAAGTGGGAGCCTGGAGCTGTAGAACTACCCACAGCCTAAACAGGAAATAGAAGCCTGCAGCTGTTGAACCGCCCACAGCCAAACAGGGAGTGCAAGCCTGAAGCTGTAGAACCCCCCCCACCATAGCACTGCACTATTTGCTTAAAGTCATGTTTCAGATAATAGTCCCACCTACAATGCATCTGCCCATGTCTGCACAAGCTTGCTGAATTCTGGAGCAACCATTGGTGGACCATGTGGAGTCAGGGCACTATGTATGCCTACTCTGATTCTTAATAGAGTTGTTCAACTAAATAATTTTTTGCATATTTATGCCCCATTAAAATAAGTGATACCCCCTCCCCCCGGACCTCGGATCCGGCTCTGTGCCTCTCACTCTCCACCGCTCTTCAGTTTTCTTCTTTGTTCTTCTGTGCATGTACGATGCCGCTGCGGCTGGTAACTGGAGGCTGCGGTCTCGTGTCTCTGCCCAACATCACCATCTGAAAGAAACAAGGAGAAGACCAGCAAAGAGACAGCATGACCCAGCACAGAATCTGAGGGGAGAGGAGAGGGGAGCATATGTTTTTCATTTTAAATAGGAACTAATTTGAGCACAATTTAAAAAAAGTTGGAAAACCCCTTTAGAGTGGTTGTCCATGAAAACAACATTATCCGGCACTGGAGCCAGGGGATCAAAAAAGAAAAGATCTCTGGATCTCCCCGGGATCCAATCAACACAGAGGAGAGGCTCGAGCTCCGTTGACTCACAATGGAGCTTCTCCTCTGTGTCCGGACGAGCACAAGAAGGGGAATAGGAGCAGATCCCGAGGAGACCCAGAGCAGCCGCAGCGGGGACAGCCAGGCACGTGTCAGTATTGCTTTGTTTAAGGACCGCCCTGGCTATAAGGCTGTATATACAGTCAGTCGCAAAAGTCATATATACATGCCCTACTCCCAAACAGATATGAATATTTGGCTTTCCGGTGAAATATATGGAACGCATTCAGTGACATTTTATCCTGTAGCCATGTAAGTCATAGCAATGTGGTTCAGGATACAGTTAGGAGCCTCTCCGGTGACTCAGCTGATCCCACAGGTTTTCAAGGGGGTTCAGGTCTGGAGAAAGTGCAGCCGCAATCTGGATGAGCTCGAGCATTGTCCTCTATGAAAATGGGGAAAGAGACCTCTGTAGTTTAATTTCCAATAATTTGGGGAAAATTTTAGGTTATTTTCCCGGGAGTAGAGGCGGGAATGAACCTTTTTAAGAGTGTAGGGGAGTTTGATGGACTAGCAACCTGTCCCCACTGTTTAAACCACCCCCAAACCCCCAAAGGCTGTCTGTGTTGATGCATTGCGCTTCCTTGGGTTTTTGCATCGTTGGCCATTTATTTCTGTCAAAGTGAGTCAATTTTTAACATGAAAAAGGTGAGGAGCCCTGGTCCCCCGTTTTCCCGCATAGGAAAGCCCCTGGCCCCGACGATTTTGTGTGTGGTGATTTCGATCAGGTATTTTAGAACAAATGCTTGAGGTGAACTTGGTGCCCCTCACCTCCTTTTAAACCCGGCCTGGAGTTGTCGGGGTCCATCATCCGGCTCCCCAGGGGTTTGGGTTTCAATTTAAGCGTTTTGTGTGTGATGGAGACAAAAGGACGGGCCCCTTCTTTTCCTTTTTTACCCCTTTCCCGTCTCTCTGAAACTCTGATACAATGCTTTGGCATCTGTGACATCTAAGTAGTTGGGGGGAAAAAAACCGTTTGAGGAAAACCCGGTTGGGAAGGGCCCGGGAATTTTGGGGAGGGGCCCGCTGATCCATTTTAAGGGTTGTCTTGGTTTTTATGATGGCACAGTGTGAACAAACAGGGGTGAGGAAGGGCGGTTTCATCGAAAATTTTAAATTTATCCCCCAAATTTTATTGGGGATTCGGGGTCAAACACCTGTTTTGGGAATTTGCCATTAAGTCTTTGTTAGGTTAGGGGGGAAAAAATTGTGAAAAAAGTCGAAAAATTGAACGTTTGTAAATTTTAATAAACTAAAGGGGAGGAGGGGGCATTTACCCCAAACTACAGGGGGAGACGGGGATTTTTTCTGATCTAAGGGGAGAGAGGGGGATTTTTCTGCCTTCAGGGGAGAGAGGGGGATTTACTGCCTTACATGGGAGGGGACGGGGGATTTCTGCCCTTAAAAGGGGAGAGACGGGGCATTTACCATTACAGGGGGGAGGGGGGATTTCTGCCTTACAGGGGAGGGGGGGGGCAAATTTTCGCCTTACAGGGGGGAGACGGGGGCATTTACTGCATTACAGGGGGGACCGGGGGGATTTAGTGCATTTTACGGGGAGGGGACCCGGGGAAAGCCCCCTTCAGGGGAGAGCGGGGATTTAATGCCTCTTTCCGGGGGGGAGCGGGGAAATTTTTTCTTTCCTTACAGGGGAGAGATTTGGGGGATTTACTGCCTCTACAGGGAGAGGACGGGGATTTACTGCCTCACAGGGCAGAGATGGGGCCCTTTTCTGCCCTTTTGGGGGAGACCCGGGTCATTTACTGCCTTACAGGGGAGGGGAGGGGGTTTTTCTGCATCTACAGGGGAGAGACCCGGGGATTTAATTTCTCTAAAGGGGAGGGGCGGGGGGGTTTTTCTGCCTCCCCAGGGGGGAGGGCGGGGCAATTTTCTGCTCTTTCGGGGGGAAAAGGGGGGATTTGTGCATCTAAGGGGAGAGAAGGGGAATTTTTCCCTTTCAGGGCGTGATTTGGGGGATTTATGCCTTACAGGGGGAGACGGGGCATTTTCTGCCCCTGCAGGGGGGAGGTGGGGAAATTTTCTGCATTACAGGGGGAGAGACGGGGGATTTACTGATCTTCAGGGAGAGACGGGCAATTTACTGCATCTAAGGGGAGAGACGGGGCTTTACAGCATCTACAGGGAAGAGACGGGGCATTTACTGCATTCTTACAGGGGAGAGATTGTGCATTTAACTGCATCTACAAAGGTGAGAGAGGGGCATTTACTGCTGCTACAGGGGAGAGATGGGGCATTTATGCCTCTACAGGAGAGACGGGAATTTACTGCATTCTACAGGGGAGAGAGTGACGGGGGGCATTTACTGCCTCTTCAGGGAAATTCGGGGCATTTACTGCATCTACAGGGGAGCTGTGTCGGGGGGGCATTTACTGCTCTACAGCGGGAGGAGAGGGGGCCCATTTACTGCCTCTTCAGGGAGAGAAGGGCCATTTACTGCTTCTACAGGGGAGGAAGACGGGGGCATTTAATGCCTCTACAGGGGAGAGACGGGGCATTTATGACTCTACAGGGATGAGCGGGGGCATTTACTGCATCTACTGGGGAGAGCGGGGCATTTACTGGCCTCTATAGGGGAGAGACGGGGTATTACTGCAATATAAGGGGAGAGACGGGGAATTTTCGGCATCTACAGGGCGTGAGACGGGGCCCATTTACTGCATCTACAGGGGAGAGTCCCGGCATTTACTGCATCTTTACAGGGGAGGAGGCGGCATTTACTGCATCTAAGGGGAGAGACGGGGCATATTACTGCATTACAGGGGAGAGACGGGCATTTACTGCCTCTAAGGGGGTGGGGCATTTACTACATATACAGGGGAGAGACGGGGCATTTACTGCCTCTACAGGGGGAGAGAAGGGCAGTTACTGCCTCTACTGGGGAGACGGGGCCTTTTACTACATATACAGGGGAGAGACGGGGGCATTTACTACTCTAAAGGGAGAGGACGGGGATTACTGCATATACAGGGGAGAGACGGGCATTTACTGGCATTCTCAGGAGAGAGACGGGGGCATTTACAGCTTCTTCTGGGAGAGACGGGGCATTTACTGCATCTACAGGGAGAGACGGATTACTTACTGCCTACAGGGGAGAGAGGGGCATTTTACTGGCATATAAAGTGGGGTGATACGGGGCATTTACTGCCTCTACAGGGGAGAGGACGGGCCTTTACTGCCTCTACAGGGAGAGAGGGCATGTACTGATCTATAGGGGGTGAGGACGGGGCATTTACTGCATCTACAGAGAGGACGGTGCATTTACTAATCTACAGGGAGAGACGGGGAATTTACTGCCTCTATAGGGGAGAACGGGGGCATTTACTGCGTCTACAGGGACGTAGAGTCGTGGCATTTACTGCTCTACAGGAGAGAGACGGGGCATTTACTGCCTCTACCGGGGTGAGACGGGGCATATTCTTCATATACAGGGGAGAGAGAGACGGGGCATTTAATGCCTCTTAGTGGATGAGACGGGGCATTTACTGGTCTACAGGGGTGAAGAGGGACGGGGCATTTACTACATTACAGGGGGGAGACGGAGGCATTTACTGCCTATACAGGGGAGACGGGGCATTTACTGCCTCTGCAGGGAGAGTCGGGCATTTTACTGCCTCTACAGGGAGAGATGGGACATTTTACTGATTACAGGGAGAGTGACGGGGCATTTACTGCATCTACAGGGGAAGAGACGGGGCATTTAATGCCTCTACAGGGAGGAGAGAAGGGGCATTTTCTACATCTAAAGGGGAGAGACGGGCATTTACTGCCGCTACAGGAGAGATGGGCATTTACTGCCTCTACACGGGGAGGATGGGGCATTTACTGCCTCTACAGGGGAGGACGGGCAATTACTGCATCTCCAGGGGTGAGACGGGGCATTTACTGCATCTACAGGGGAGAGGAGAGAGACGGGCATTTACTGCTCTACAGGGGATAGTCGGGGCATTTACTGCATCTTCAGGGGAGAGATGGTGGCATGTACTGCATCTACAGGCAGTGACGGGCATTACTGCCTCTACAGGGGAGTGAGGGGGCTTTTACTGCATCTACAGGGGAGAGACGGGGCATTTACTGCATCTACAGGGAGAGATCGGGCTTTTTACTGCATACTACAGGGGAAATTCGGGGCTTTATACTGCATCTACAGGGGAGAGGAGTCGGGGACTTTTACTGCCTCTAAGGGGGAGAGACGGGGCATTTTGCCTCTACAGGGAGAGACGGTCCATTCTACTGCATTCTACAGGGTGAGAGACGGGGGCAATTTACTGCCTCTACAGGTGGAGAGAAGGGAATTTTACTGCCTCTACAGGGAGAGACGGGGCAATTTACTGCATTACAGGGGAGTGACGGGGCATTTACTGCCTCTATAGGGGAGAGACGGGGATTTACTGCGATCTTACAGGGGAGAGACGGGGCATTTACGGATCTACAGGTGGAAGAGACGGGGCATTCTTACTGCCTCTCAGGGAGGGAGACCGGGAATTTACTGCATCTACATGGGAGAGTCGGGGCATTTCTGCCTCTAAGGGGAGACGGGCTATGTACTACAATCTACTAGGGGTGAGAGACGGGCATTATTGCCCTCTACAGGGAGAGTGAGAGACGGCCGGCAATTTACGGCCTCTTCACGGGGAGACGTGCATTTACTACAATCTACAGGGGAGAGACGAGGGCAATTTACTGCATATACAGGGGAGAGACGGGGAATTTACTGATTACAGGAGAGAGACGGGGGAATTTATGCTTCTACAGGGGAGAGACGGAGGGCATTTACTGCATCTACAGGGGAGAGAGAAGGGTATTTTCTGCCTCTACAGGGGAGAGACGGGGCATTACTGCATCTACAGGGGGGAGAGAACGGGGATTTACTGCTCTACAGGGGAGAAGACGGGCCTTTACTGCCTCTACAGGGGAGAGACGGTCGGCCATTTTACTGCCTCTATAGGGGAGAGAGGGCATTTTATACATCTACTGGGGAGAGACGGGGCCATATTTAAAACCTGGGGGGGGGGCCTCTATAGGGGAGAGGACGGCCAGAGGACGGGGCATTTACTACATCTTACAGGGGAGAAACGGGGCATTTACTGCACTACAGGGGGAGAGAAGGGCATTTAATGCCTCTACAGGGAGAGGCCGGTACATTTACTGCATCTACAGGAGAGAGAACGGGCATTTACTGCCTCTACTGGGAAAGACGGGGCATATACTGCCTCTACAGGGGAGAGACGGGGCATTTACTTGAATCTAAGGAGGAGAGACGGGGGCATTTTACTGCCTTACAGGGGAGGGAGTTCGGTAGCAGTTTACCGCCTCTACAGGGAGAGATGGTGCATTTACTGCATATAAAGGGGTAGAGACGGGGCAATTACTTCCTCTACAGGGAGAGGCAGGGAATTTACTGCCCTCTACAGGGGAGAAGAGACGGTGGCATTATTTACATGCATCTACAGGGGAGAGAGAGACGGGGCATTTACATGCCTCTAAAGGGAGAGACGCGGGCATTTACTGCCTCTAAGGGTGAGACGGGGCATTTTATGCTATACATGGGTGCGTAAGAGACGGGGGCATTTACTGCATTTAAAAAAATGTCACAAAATGTTATGCTCATCTTACAATTCCAACCAAAAGACAAATCTCCTGACTTTTTGTGAGCAGTGCAGAGGCAAATATGTGTATAACTCATAGGTATGACTCGAGGACAGATTCCTGTATGCATTGTGTATATGTTTTTGTATAAGTTTTATTATAGCATGCAGAGATGTAGCAGGGCTGACTATGTCTGTATACTGCAGCAGAGCTGACTATGTCTGTATACTGCAGCAGAGCTGACTTTGTCTGTATACTACAGGCTGAGTTGATATGTCTGTTATGATTGTAAGCGGGATGACTATATCTGTATACTGCAGTAGAGCTGGGACTGATGTTCTGTATGATGTAGCAGAGTGACTATGTCTGTATACATGCAGCAGAGCTGACTATTTCTGTATGATGTAGCAGTGATGGAATCATGTGTGTATTCTGCAGCAGAGCTGACTATGTCTGTATGATGTAGCAGAGCTGACTATGTCTGTATACTGCAGCAGAGCTGACTATGTCTGTATGATGTAGCAGAGCTGACTATGTCTGTATACTGCAGCAGAGCTGACTATGTCTGTATGATGTAGCAGAGCTGACTATGTCTGTATACTGCAGCAGAGCTGTCTATGTCTGTATGATGTAGCAGAGCTGACTATGTCTGTATACTGCAGTAGAGCTGACTATGTCTGTATGATGTAGCAGAGCTGACTATGTCTGTATACTGCAGCAGAGCTGACTATGTCTGTATACTGCAGCAGAGCTGACTATGTCTGTATGATGTAGCAGAGCTGACTATGTCTGTATGAAGTAGCAGAGCTGACTATGTTTGTATGATGTAGCAGAGAAGGCCTTGTTGTATCTGCAGACAGAGATGACTAATGTTGTATGAAGTAGCAGAGCTGACTATGTCTGTATGATGTAGCAGAGCTGACTATGTCTGTATACTGCAGCGCATTGTTTTCCGGAGGCAGCGCTCGTCCTGTCATCCGCGTCTTGTCAGGCGGTTTGTGATTTCTGGGTAATGATGTGACAATACTCTGCTATGAATCCGCGCTCTGATCCTGTTGTGATAATAAGTCTGATTAATTGTTTGTCTGACTAATATTTCTCATTTTCCATTATCTTTGTCATTACCTGAGAAAACATTGGATGAAAATGAATGGCGCTCGCAAAGATGGCGGATGAATGCGCGGCTGTAATTAGCAGAATCCTTGAATCACAATGGCGCGGTGCAGGGAGGCAGCGTTACATCTGTACGTAATTAGCAACTCGTGCTCTGCTCATATTTCCTCATTAAGCAAAGAGCAAATTGAACAGCAAATTCTATTTTCCTAACAGTTTTAATATTTGGGTAATTAATTGTACGTTTTCTCGGGCTGCTGTTTTCAATTCGAGAAAATTACATTTTTTAAGGCTAGAAATGGTTATGCAACAGCGAGTAATGAAGGGAGCGAAAACGCTCATATAATATCAGCAGCAGCAGCGCTGGCACACTGGAGCGACGTGTGATGTAATGCTGCGATTAGAGGGGAACAGCCGGCACGGATACAGGGTGCACATATACATACAGATATATATATATATATATATATATATATATATATATATATATATTATATATTATATATGTATAGTATATATATATATATATATATATAGTTTATTTATATATAAATATTTATATTATATTATTTTGTGACACCTAACATGCCTTCGGCCGCCATCTTGGCTCGGCGATGGGGGTATTCAGCTCGCAGGATCGCCGTACTTTTGTAAACGGATGGCACCACCGACACAGCTCTTCCGTTTAAAAACTGGCCTCAACAGCTTTATTGAGGCACAGTATATAGATGAAAACATACATAAAACCTCAGCCATCTCGGCCACTAAACTACACATGTGTAAGAGGCCTCTTAACTGTGAACAGGACCTTACGTCAGTCTCACCGAACTTTTTCCCAGTCTCCACTGGGTTCCGGCTTCTCTCCAAGCCTGCTGTGGGGCTGAGCCTCTGTCTCAAGCTCCAGTGGCTGCTCCAGGTTCTGGCAGCAAACAAGCCCCCTGATTCTCCTGTCGTCGGAGGGGCCTTTAATAGGTGCTCCAGATGAACCCAGATACTGGGCTGGAACCTGAAGACTGGAACGTGGGAACAACCAACCCACCAATATGCAGTTGTCGGGATGCCAGCCCTAATGGCTGAACATTATGCCGTGCTAGGTATATGGGTCAGCACCACTTATGCTGCTGACGACAGTACCTGCTTCCCCACGAGACCAGGCTCTCGGTGGCACGTACGCCACATAGTTGGCAGAACTTGCGACCACATAAGTAGCACACGTGAACAATATATTTATTACCAACTAACAGTTACATGCACATAATTATATACAGATACATAGCATACATATTAGATATATATATATATATATATATATATAGATATACAAAAACAGATACATGGACATACATGTATATAAAACAAACAAAACAGTACTTAGCCTTACCATACTATATATTTTATATATACTATACAAACAGAAACATGGACATACATATATATACAAACAAACAAACAGATACATAGCCATACATATATATATATATATATATATATATATATATATATATATATATATATATATATAATATACAAACAGAAACATGGACATACATATATATACAAACAAACAAACAAACAGATACATAGCCATACATATATACAAACAGATACATGCACATACATATATACAGATACATGGACATACATATATACATACAGATACATGCACATACATATATACAGATACATAGACATATATATATATACAAACAGATACATGCACATACATATATACAGATACATAGACTTACATATATATATATATAGTATATATATATATTATATATACAAACAGATACATGCACATACATATTTATAGATACATGGAAATATATACAAATACATGGACCAGTAAAATATATATACAAAAGATACATGGACCTTACAGTATATTTATACATAAACAAGATACAATGACATAACATATATACCAAACAGATACATGCACAACATACTATATAAAACAGATAACTTAGCCATTATATATATATTGTGGCACTTTGCTTGCGGTCCTGGACGCCCTCTGGGGCGTCTTGGGGTTATTTAGTCAACAGGATTGCCGTCTTTTGTAGTAGGTATTGCACACGTCACAAGGCTTCTGGTTTCACTGGCTTCAACCAGTTTTTTTAGTCAAGCAGGTTACACAAAACACACAACATAAATCAAAAACCTAGGCCGGTCTGGCACATAAAACTTACTTAGGACATAGACCCTGTCTATCGGTTAGTCTGGATCCTTAACGTCCAGCATCAAACACACTGTACTCACCGTACTGCCTGAGCTTCCCTCAAGCCTCCGGGGGCCTGAGCTCTCTCCAGCTTGCTGATCCAACTTCCAAGGTAGCAGGGCCGGCCCCCCGATCACCTTGGAAGGACAGGCTTCTGTTTACCCATCCCAAGACTGGCCCAAACCCGACATGAACCTGGAGACCTGGGAAGCGGGAACAGCCACCCACCAATCTGCAGCTGTTTGGAGGAAGCCAACCCATAATGGCTGGATACCAGCATGCTACATTCAGTCGTAGCACCTAGTGTTGCTGGACAAACAAACCATTGGCTTCCCCCCACCAAGCCAGCTCTTGGGTGGCAGTATTACCCGGATGAATCCACCTAGTGCAGAAAACAGGCAACTACTTTGGACACTCTGTACAATATATATTTATATATATATATATATATATATATGTACAGATACACGGACAAATATACTGATACATGAACATACATATACATACAAACAGATACATGCACATTCATATATACATGGACATATACATACATACAGATACATGGACATATATACATACAAACAGATACATGGACATATATACAGATACATGAACATAAATATATATACTAACAAACAGATACATGCACATACATACATACAGATACATGGACATATATACATACAGATACATGGACATATATACATACAGATACATACACATACATATACATACAGATACATGCACATACATTTATTCATACAGATACATAGACATACATATGCATACAAACAGATACATTCACATTCATATATACATAGACATATACATACATACAGATACATGGACATTCATATATACATGGACATATACATACATACAGATACATGGACATATATACATACATACATACTGTGGCACAGTGATCATGGGTGGTCGCATGGTGCTGCCACTAGGTGGCGTATGTCAAGAGACCTGGTGGAAATGTGCCACCGAGGGCCTGGTCTCAGTGGGTGAAGCCAGGTATTTCATCACAACATTAGTTGTATACTTTTACATAGTGGGTGAGCCCACCTTATAGGCGTTTTCCGAAAGCTGAGTGGGTGGTGGTTTTTCCCAGGTCCCGTTCCAGCCCCGACGATAGGTCTTGGAGACCTTTAAAGGCCCCCACCCCAGGTATTGGGGGTGTGGTCAGTACCTAAATTGGGGTGACAGCAAAACTGGAGAGGGGGGCTCTTACCCCCCATTTTAAAACCAAAATTTGAATACTTGACTATGGTGAGGGTACATTTTTGGTGGTCGGGATATTGTCCAGAACACTTAGGAGGGTATTCAAGCTTACATTAGGGGGCCGACGTTGAGGATTTTTTTTTTTTGGTTTGTTTTATTCCTGTGCCTAAATAAAGCGGGGTAGGCCAGCCTTAAAAATACGTGTGGTCCGAGTGCTTATTCCCGTGTCCCATTAACCCGCCAGAAGATGCAATCCCTAAAACGTGGTTAACCCACGGGATGATCCAAGAAGGGCCCAAAAGGCAAAGTGATGCTTAAATCATACATACATAATATTATCATTAGTAGCAAGAATGCACCAGAATTCGGACTTTTCAACTTAGGCAAGATTTAGCGCTTTTAGCTCCAAAACGCCCCTCGGCCCCAGGAAAATCTTTTTAACTTGCTTTGGCTTTTCCCAGCAGTAATGAGCCTGGATTTGCCTCCCCCATATAAATGTGTAAAACCCTTAGGTTTTGTGGTGCACGCCCCCAAACCCCCCACTTTGGGGCCATTAAAAAGGCCCGCGGGCACCGCATAATCCCTAATTTTAAAGGGGCGCCTGTTCATACATCTAGAGAACGGGACTGGGCATTTTTTTTGCGGGAAAGGACACCAAAAATCCGGGGCAGCCCGGCCATACATGTGCCCTATGATTGGGGTTAAACTTTGGGATCTACAAGCTTCTACAATGGTTTGGTGGGAATTTTGGCCCTTTCCTCCTAAAACGGGGCCCACTCCATTTTGGGGTCCCTCTGCCCGGCCTTTTCTCTTCTGTGCACCCTCCCAACTCCCAACCCCTTCTCCAAGTCTTCGAAAACAAAACCCAGGCCCAAAATTTTCTGTGTTCCTCCTCCTAACCTTCCCCTACCCTTTTCCCTACTTGTGCTCCTCCTCCTTTGCCTTCCTCTACCTTCTCCAAATACTTGTGCTCCCCCCCTAGCCCTTTTCCTCTACCCTTTTCCATTACTCTGTGCTCCCCCCCTAGACCTGTCCTTACCTTTTCCATTCTCGTGCTCCTCCTAGACCTGCCCTACCCCTTTTCCATTTCTCTTGTCCTTCTAACCCGTCCTCTACCTTCTCCAATACTATGTGTCCCCCCTCCTGTCTATCCCTTCTTCTCATATCTGTCTTTCCCCCTGACCTTCCTCTACCCTTCTCCATTTTCTGTGCTCCTTCCCCAACCTGTCCTCTACCTTTCCCCTCTTGTGCTCCTCCTCCCACCTTCCTCTTTTCTCCATTACTCTGTGTCCCCCCCTTACCCGTCCTCTTCTCCTCCTTCTCTGGCTCTCCCTAACCCGTCCTCTTCTCCATTACTCTGGCTCCTTCTTAGACTTTCCCACCAACCTTTTCCCCTAGAGTTTTTTCAGCTCCTTCTCTTCCCTCCTCAAAAAATTTGCTCCTTTTAACCCCCCTGCTCCCACCTCGTTCCTTCTCTGCTTGCTTCACGGCTTCCCTATGCCCCATTTTAGTTACAAATTCTTCTTTAAAAAGGCCCCCTAAAAATCTCCGCTTTTTCCAAAAAAATTTTAAAAAACCCGTCTCAAAACCCCCCCCCCCCTCCGCTCCTTTAAACTCTTCCCCTCTTCTAGATTTATAAAAAACTACCTGGATTAATTTTTTGGGTATAAAACCCCCTTTTTTTTGGGTTATATCGAGGGGGACGGCTCTTGAAATAAGTTATTGATGAGGGGAAATGGCCTGGAAATTTGGAATAAAGGAGAAAGCTAGCTTGTTATTTATAAAATTAATAAGGGGAAAACTTCTTGTAATTAGGGTTATGATGAGGGAGGGCTGACCTGTGATATAAGGGTTTTAGGATAGAGGGAGAGAAGCTGAGCTCTGTTTGGGTTATTAGGGTTAAGGGAAAAAGAGGGAGAGACAAAGCTTTGAATCTGGCCGGGTGCTTGTGTGTTGAAGGAGCTTGAAAAAAAGGGGAGGGTTGGAGAAAGAGCCTGTTTCTTTTGTATATTAAAAAATCCCCACCCCCGGGTTTGTAATTTCAAATTTGAGGAAAAATTGCACCGCCCCTTTTTCCCCGGTCTCTGTCACCCCCCCCCCCTCCTTTCCCGCCCTTTTTGTTTATCTTATCTTCTACAGAAAAACTCACTTTTAAAACCCCCTTTAAACCCTATGGGTTTTTTTTTTTCTGTGGAATGTGGTAAATAAAAGCCAAAAGTCTTTAAAAAATGCCAGGACATTGTATTTTTTTGCTACCACAATTTTTAAAAAGGAAAACCCGTCACTAGTTAAGCCCCCCTTGCTGGGAACACAAACCCTTCAGACTCTGTTCCAGGCTTTGGGCCCTTATTTGTAAGATCGGAGTTTTTTTTGTATTTGTGCTCAAAACTGCTTTTTTGCCCCAAAAAAAACAAAGGGAGTCCGTTTTTTTTTGTCCCGCCCCCCTCCAGGGGGTAGCCTTTGGGGGGCGGGGCTAACACCCCCTGAATAAGATTTTAGGAGTAAATCCTACAAATCCACATCTTCAGAATAAGGGGCACAGCGCGGGGAACAGAGGGCTGACCTGCTTTGGGTTTTCAGCAAGGGGCATAACCCATTGACAGGGTTCCTTTTTTTGCCAAATTTTTCAGGGGCAGGTTTTCCCCGCCCACCAAAGGCTAGCCCCACCTACCTGGCAGTTATTCAAATGTTTCTACCTATTCAAAGTAATAGGTTTATTAGTTGAGGTGGGCGGGGCAAGCTTCAGTTGGGCGGGGTATGAAAAAAACGGACCCTTCATGACTATTTTCAGATGAAGGCTGCAGATTTGAACATTAAATACTCTAAAACTACAGCATCTTACAGAATAAGGGCACGGGGCTGGGAACCAGGTCTGACACGCTTGTCTGCCCCCACAAGGGGGGGATAACGGTGAAGGTTCCCTTTAAACCCCCACATTTTAAATATGCAATTTTCTTGGGCCAGTACAGTACCAAGCACAGGCATTACTAAAACTGTGATAAATGATATTGTGTCCTGCAGGATGAGTAAGAGCAGGTTGCTCGAAACGCGTCAGAGGATGGAAAAGATACCTTTTTCATTTTCTATGTTTTGAATTAATGGATATGTTTTTCACCATTTTTGGTGCTGGAGGAGACAATATCATTTATCTTAGTTCGATTGGAGAATTCTTGCTGAGGTCCGATCGGTTTCCTGCTTTTGCCTCAGCGGCCATATTGGGGCTACTATTATACATGGACGCTACTGGATTTTGCTGAGCACCAATATATTGTTCCTTTGAAACTACTGAAACTATGGCAAAGTGCAGACCATTCAAACAACACAGAGTCGGCCATGCCCTCCACGGACCGTCACCGATGTAATATTGATGGCCCATCCTAAAGCAGCACCATGTAAATCCTATTAAACACCAGCCCAACTAACATAGAACTCACAACAAGGTATCAACAACTATGGCCAGTAGAAACATAAAAATATCTTTATTTAATCAAAATATTAAAAAACACATGAAAC
The DNA here is from genome assembly GCA_025379985.1 of Phyllomedusa bahiana. Taxonomy (NCBI): domain Eukaryota; kingdom Metazoa; phylum Chordata; class Amphibia; order Anura; family Hylidae; genus Phyllomedusa; species Phyllomedusa bahiana. The sequence continues at coordinate 36,806 of JAODAL010036828.1, forward strand.
AAAGCACCTAACATGTCCAACAAGAGACTGAGACAGCAACATGGGGGTATACAGAAATTAGACGCACGTGCTAATGTATATCAATTAAAGGGGTTTTGCCACAATCTCATCCCATACCTCCTGCATCCAGCTCTTCAGCTCTGTGTGCTCAGAAGGGGGGCGCGTGTGATTTGTTTGAATTGCATATCATGTGACCCAGCAGGATGACATCACCAGGCCTTTCTTCTCTGTAGTCAAAGAAAAGTCTGTTTTATGTAAAGCATTGTGCGTAGCTGAGAGGGGAAGTTTTTGCCTCCAGACACAAAGGTCCTAGGCTCAAATCCCTGCAGGAACCAAACTTGTTTTTTTCCTCTTTATCAATGCACAGACCTTATTGAGGTTTCTTTTTTTAATTATTTGCACTGTTTGACTAATTATAAAGGAGCACAGAATAAGGAGTACAAGACAGTCCTGGTTTTAAACACTCAGTAGCTGCCTGAGAGTAGAGGTGATTCTGAGCATGTGCGACCAGATGAGGACATCACCAGGGGCGAACTACCGGGTACAGAGTAGCAATTGCCCCAGGGCCCATGCGCTTAGGGGGCCCGCGCCCCGAGGTAGCTGCTACCGAGTCCGCTACCCCGGTAATGCCGCTCCTGGGCCCGCCGGCAGTGAAGAAAACTAGTTCACTGCGGCGGGTGCAGAGCTGCGGGGCCCGGCACATGCTACCTCTGAACACCCGGGCCCTCCTGCGCGAGCGTTCAGAGGCAGCGCTGCCCGGAGATAGCAGAGCGGAGCGCCGCCGCACTGCTGCTTCCCCTGCTGGCTCTCTGTGATCAGTGGGCGGCGCAGTACGTCACAAACCCCCGCACCGCCCGCGCTGTAGGGGAGAGCTGCAGTGCGGCGCTGAGCAGAGAGGTTGCAGTGCGGCGCATCGGGGGAGCATGGACCGAGGTGAGTAAACTATTTCTTATTTTACCTGCCCCTAAGCCTGCCTGTATACCCACTAAGCCTGCCGGTATACCCCCTAAGTCTGCCTATATACCCCCTAAGCCTGCCTATATATATCCTAAGCCTGTCTGTTTACCCCCTAAGCCTGCCTGTATATATCCTAAGCCTGCCTGTATACCCCTAAGCCTGCCTGTAGACCCCCTAAGCCTGCCTGCCTGTATACCCCTAAGCTGCCTGTATACCCTAAGCCTGCTGTATATACGCCCTAAGCCTGCCTGTATATATCCTAAGCCTCTAATACCCCCTAACCTGCTAATAGCCCTAAGCCTGCCTTATACCCCCTAGCCTGCCTTATCCCACATTTAGCCTGCCTCATAGCCCCAGCCTGCCTACATAGCCCCCAGTCTGCTATATAGCCCCCACCTGCTCATAGCCCCCCAGCTGCCTTATACCCCACCTCCTGCATAGCCCCCCACCTACTATACCCCCGCTGCCTATATAGCCCCCTAAAGCCTGCCCAAATAGCTCTAAGTCTGCCTGCCTGAATAGCCATATAGCCCCCGTGAAGCCTGTCTGCCTATATAGCCCCTATAGCCCCCTAAAGCTTGCCTACCTATATAGCCCCCCGAAGCCTGCCTGTCTACTTTAGCTACCTAAACCCTACCTATATGGCCCCTATAGCCCACCTAACCCTGTCACTGTATGACTCCCTATAGCTACCTAAACCCTGCCTGCCTATATGGGGACTCTATTGCCTACCTAAACCTTGCCTATCTGGAGCCCCATATAGCCAGGGGGGCAGGTGCTGGAAAAGTCAGGATTCTAAGATATTTGTGTCTAAATCTCCAGGGACAAGTGGTCGGGAGATGTCATGATGGCGGACTGGACCGGATGCAGAACAAAGGGGAAAGTCAACGACTCATCAGAGAAACGTCACCTGTGAGTAACAAGATGTAACTGCACTTTAATCACATAGTCTGTGTACACTGATATCTACCACTATATGGTCACTGTATGGTGGTAATATACAGTCTGCAGAGCCTGTGTACACTGGTGTCTACCACTATATGGTCACTGTATGGGAGTAATATATAGTCTACAGAGCCTGTGTACACTGGTGTCACCCACTATATGGTCACTGTATGGAGGTAATATACAGTCCGTAGAGCCTGTGTACACTGTGTCTATCACTATATGTCACTGTATGGTGGTAATATACAGACAGGCCTGTTACACTGTGCTACCACTAATGGTCACTGTATGGAGGTAGATATACAGTCTGCAAGCCTGTGTACACGGTGTCTACAACGTATATGTCACTTGATGGAGGTAAATACAGTCTGAGAGCCTGTGTACACTGTGTCTACCACTATATGGTCACTGTATGGTGTAATATCAGTCTGACAGAGCCTGTGTACACTGTGTGTCTACCACTATATGGTCACTATTATGGTGGTATATACAGTCTGCAGAGCCTGTGTACACTGGTTTATATGCCCCCCCCCCCCCCCCCCCCCCCGCCACCCCCCCCCCCCCCCCCCCCCCCCCCCATTTATTTTTTTTTTTTTTTTTTTTTTTTTTTTTTTTTTTTTTTTTTTTTTTTTTTTTTTTTTTTTTTTTTTTTTTTTTTTTTTTTTTACCACTTTTTTTTTTTTTTTGGTCTTTTTTTGGATCATAATAGTGTGGGGGTATTATTCAGTCACTTTGGTCATTTTCTGGCGGTAAATCAGGTTTCCTTTAATAGTGTTATTGGTACTGTTGGTCTTGGTATAGTGGGATTTGTTTGGTAGCAGTATGATAGTGAGATGTAAGGTGAGGTGTTCACTCCTTGTATTATCTAACAGCAAGTCCTGGTAAATGTTCGTGGTCAGGGAGGTGGGTAGGGGGGAGGGGTAGGGGGCCCCATCCAAACGTTTTCTTTGGGGCCCTAGCTTCTCTAGTTACGCCCCTGCTCTCAGCCCTGGGCGTATCCCCTGGAGACGAGCTATAAACAATGGATCACTAAAGGAGCAGCTAAAACAAAAACGGTGCAGAATTTTTAATAATAATGAATGGTGAAAATGTTTATTATTTCATTTACAAACTTCCCACGTCATTTTTACTTTGTACACAATATACAGACATGTGTAGGAGGAAAAATAATATATTCGGAATAATAGCAATAAAAGATATAGGTAAGAATATTGTATAGCCACTAATAATAAGTACAACTGCGTTGCATCAGTGAAGTCACAATATGTCCTGAGTAAAGTCTGTAAAGAATAATTATAAAGCTACTATAATAGAGAATGTGGATCTATCTTTCCCCTAACTAACCTCCCCAGTCAATAGATGGCCACAGTTCCGACACACGTTTCGCGTAGGCTTCCTCTGGGGACCTGTGATATACATTAGCACGTGCTTCTAATTTCTGTATCCCCCCCCATGTTGCTGTCTCAGTCTCTATGGTTTTCACTTTTTGGGCATGTTAGGTGCCTTGTTTCATGTGTTTTTTTAATATTTTGATTAAATAAAGATATTTTTATATTTCTACAAGTTGATACCTTGTTGTGAGGCCCATCCTAAAGACAGACCATCAATTCTGAGCACCTGTTCACCTCACTTTGTCTCCGTTTGTAAACCTGAGCAGAGGCGGCAGTGACGTTCCTCACCGCGGCTCCCTCACCGTCCTCCGGTGGAGTTTTCTAATTAAAGAACCTGGTCAGGAGCAACTTGAAAAGGTTCAACCCAACACAAGATCCTATTAACAAACCTAAAATACTCTGCTTTTTTTCAGAGCGGGGTCGGCGCCTGTCACCGCTGCTCCGTGATACAGAAAGAGATTGAATAAACCAGAAGAAGGCGGCGGCTGGAGGTCATGGCGGAGGGAGCGGCACCGGAGGAGGCTCACTCCTGACCTTCTGTCTGATTAATATGAAATGGAGTGCGCTGCCTTATTAACTTGTGGAGTGTGGAGGCTGAGATGACAATAGCTGCCCTCCCACCAGAGCACCGGGCAATCTTCCAGTAATAACCAGCTCTGCGCGCTGCTCCGGCCGCCTCCATCCCAGCCATGCAATTAATAGCAGATGACACGTCCTTGAAAGCGAGAGCTTCTCAGGTGGAGCCTCCTCGGCCTCTCAGCCTCGTTTTCCCTCTCGGATCTTCCTTCTCTTAAGTTGCTTTGGTCTTTTTGCTTTTGCTCATTATTAGTGTTACTATTTTTACCTCTGGATACATAATGTAGCAGGTGGATACATTGTGTCGCTCGCTGGAGGTGGCCGTCTTGAGATGTTCATGCAGTGAAGGGTCTGCGGCTGTTTTGTCTTGTAACTAATTAGAGCGATAGGTCCGGGGCTTTGAACACGACGTTCGGTGGCTGAGGCTGCGAAGAAAGGAAAAGTCTCTGTGGGACGGGAATGAAATGCTCTTGCCTTATAAAATGGAGGGTATGAGA
>JAODAL010036829.1:0-41168 GCA_025379985.1 Phyllomedusa bahiana
TAAAAATCATTTCCTCTCTGCCTAAAAAATTTCACGCCAACCTTTTCCAAGGCAGGGCGTGTGTCTAGGAATCCCTCCTCCTCCTCCGCTTCCCCCGCACAGCTTCAAAACAGCCCTGACTTGCCTCAAAAACACCCAAAGAGGGGGTCCCGCCTTGCACTAGCTCTGCCCCCTAAACCCACTCCCTAATAAAACCCGATAAAATTGGAAACGTGGGGCCTTTGTGGATTTGACGGAGAAAAAGGCTCCGTGTCTGATCGTGTCCTTTCCCTCCTCCCGCTCTGGCGGGACCTATTTTCAAGTTCCCAACACTTCCAGAACTAAAAATCCCCACAATGCTCAGCTGACAAGGGCACGTCCGCACTGACCATTTTGGTGGTTTCCCTTAAAAACGGGCAAGGATGGTGCAGAGCTCTTTCACCTGCCTCCACTCTGGGTGGCTAAAACACCCCAGGGCCGCACCGGCTTTTGGGCCAGGTCACTTCGTACTGAAAAATGGCATTGCCGCTCCCACAATTGCGGAGCATTGGGGGGGGAATCCAGGGGTTTTGCCACGCAACAATGAAGGGTTGACGGGGAAGGGCCACACCTGAACGCAGCCAGGCGGGATGAAGCAGGGTGCGAACGGGGGAAGTGCAACCAGACCTCGACCTTCTTCACGGGCAGCCCAACCCGGTAGCTCTTTAGAAATTTTCGGACGCGGTTCATGACATTGCCAGGCAAGGGGATGTGCCCCAGCCTACCATTTTAAGGCGGCCACAGATTTCCCGCCCCAACCCCGCCCACCACCTTGCCTGGCACAAGTTCTTGGCACCCACCAGCGCTCGGCCCTCGTTCGGAGAGCCCCAAGCTCCTGACCTGTTTGGAGGGTCTCCAAGGCAATTAATTTCAACAGGGCCTGGTTCTCTGAGCATGTGATGCCACCAGAGACCGGGGGGAAAGAGCCCGCACCATCCCTGGGGTTTTTGAAGAGCGGCCCCGAGCCGAAGCCACCGCCCCCCAGAGACACCCACCCTGCTCACCCTGAGCTGCCCACAGAGATAAGGGCCTTGCCGTGCTTACTAGCCCATTGTGGGTGGGAATGGACTTTTCCGGGCCCGATGCAGACAACCCTTTTGAAATTTTAGATACACGTGCTGGCCAGGCGGGGGACAGCTTTTCGGGCAAAGAAATGCCTGCTCGCATCTGATTGGGGCAGGCAGGGCCAGACGTGGCGGAACCCATCTGGTCCACCAACGGAAAGGCAACTTTTTCCAAGGCCAAAACCGGCAATGCCGAGTTCAGGTTTTTGGGTTTTGGGGAGGGTTTTTGGTTAAAGTGTTTTCTTCTGCTCCCAAACCTGGAAACAAAAGGGCGGCTGCTAAGGCCGCGTCGCGTGCATTTCCAAACTGGCGAAGGAAAAGGGGGTAGAGGGGCCCTCTGGGGGTGCTGGGGTACCGGGCGATGGTGGAGGCTGAAGGGGAGGCTGATCCCTGATCTGACCCGAGAGACATGGGCAGCTGAGGGAAACCCTTTGGTGGTGGCGGGGGAGGAGGAGGCGGAGACAGAGGGTTGACAGTGGTTGGAGGGCCCCCTCGGTCTGGCCTTTTTTTTCCAAGTGTTTTTCCCTCCATTTTAACCATGCATTTGCTGCATGGACTAACATTTGGTGGGGGTTAACCACTTAAGTTCTTTGCCTCTATTATGTTTACGGGAAAAGGGGGCATATGACATCGTGGGGGAATCAAGGCTTGCTCAAAGAAGGCCCCGGGTTTAAGGTCCTGGACCTTTTGACGGCGATAAGCGAGGACGGGGGTTTGCCTGACCGTGGCTGGGGGGAAACATACAACGGGCTTCGCGACCGCCCTCTCCCTTTTTGTGGCCGGACCCATATTGACACTACCCCCCTCTTCCTCCTCGTCCAGTGATGAAGCCTGCAAGCAAATTCTGCGGAAAAAACCACATGGGTCCACAATGTCCCCTCATCAACACAGGTACTTTTTCGTCCTACTTTCTGCATCCCGAAGCTGCGGGCTACAACAAGGGGCACGCAAGGCTTGCCGACCGCCCGGGTTTTTGCCCATTGACCGGCTTCCTTTTCCCCCCTCTGATGGCATCAAAACGGGCACAGAGCAACTAAATCTCCTCTTGATCTTTTAAAATGCCTTCGACCCCAACCGCAGTTTGCCTCAAAGAGTCTTTTAGACAAAGGATTTTCCCCCAGTGGTGGGGAAAACGAGTTACATTTGGGGTGCTTCATGTTGGACGGATGTGATGATGCTTGACGCATTGGGCCGTGACTGGGAGGACGAGGGGGTAAGACGCTAGATGCGGTTGCATTTAAACCCCTGAAAAGGGCAGATTGGCACGATGTTTGTTACTTAGACTCACAGGGGCCCGACCCAGCGAGACAGGCCTGACGGCCTGCAACTGACGATCCGCTGGGGTGTTGTCGCCACACGGAAGGAGCACCTTTCCTCTCGTACCTCTACCTCCATGTGCTACCCCCCCTCTTTGCTCGCTTACCACCTGCATTTCGCTCCATTTTTCAGAAATATAAAAATTTGAGAAGGTATGGAAAGTTTTGGAAAAGTCCTCTCTTTAAAAAAGAGGGCAAATCACAGCTTTTCTCAAATCCCTCTAATCAAAACAAAATTGCTGGTTTCCCAAATTTAACTGCAAGGTGTCTATCAACAAATCTGGACTGGGCAAAAGTGCAAAAAACACGAAATCTATTATGTTTTCGTATAATACACGGTATTTTTTGCACCTTTTCAATTCACCTGTGGTGACTATAGAAATTGCTGTTTAAGATTTACGTGGATGCTGCGTCAATGAACAAAAGCTGGGTGCGCAAAAGTAAAAAAACACGTATCTGTTATGTTTTCGTATGAAAACAGGGTATTTTTGGCAACAAACAACCTGTGCTGACTACAAGATTGCTGGATTGTAATTTAACTGCAAGGTGGATATATCAACACAGGGAATGGGTAAAATTGAAAATGAACACCTATCGAAATGTATACTGATAAAAAAGTTTGGGGTTTTGCACCTAACAAAGAGACCTGCAGTTACTAAAATGATGTGTATCCAATATAAGTTCAGGCTGCCCAATATCCAGATAATATTTCAATAGCAAACTGTTAATAATAAAGATATTGCAGTGCAATGTCTACACTAAGTCTTGGTAAAACTTTATTCAGTGTTTTTTTATAGATAGAGCTTGTCTGTGTTCGCCCGCGCCCCCCCCCCCCGCTCCCCTCGTGACTTTACAGCGGTAGATGCTGCTTTAAAATTCTACTAGCTAACTACATAAAATCTTCAAATCTCTAATCTAACAAAATTGGAAGGATCACACCAAAATAGTAGAGGTTTCTCTGTGCAGAAATAGACTAAATTTCGCTGAGCTGTTTGGCCACAGGCAAGAGCGCAGGTCCTATCCCTATGAGACGCTGAGAGACACTGAGGCTGAAACAGGAAATGCTGTCTATGTAAAACGAGGTCATGTGATTTTTTCCAGCCAATCGCAACCATACACATCCCAGTCATGACGTCGCACACACATCTCACCCTGCTCTATTCTGTAATCTGATTTGCTGGCCGCCAAAATGACAGGAAGCGCCGAAAATGGCGCGATCTTAATAGATGATGCACAGATTTTAACCTTAATTATCGCATGATCTGAAAATTTCGATCACCATAAAAACCTTGCCGATTTCAACTTTGTCGATAAAAATCGCTCAACAATAATAATTATTACTCAGAATCTTTGCGGAGACATTGACAAAAATTGTCCAGACAATAATGTAACTACTGTCACAGGGTCCACCGAGACTGTTCCAGGGTCTTCTGGGGCTGAGCACCACTGTCCCCCTCTTAGCTCTGCAGCAGTGTGGGCTTGAAGTACAGAGGCTGCCCCTAGAGATTCTGCTGCCCCCCCGGTTGCCTCAGCTACATATTGTTATGGTTGCACAGTCCTCTACTCCCTCTCCATAATCATTTCTATGATCAGTGCATAGAGGACACAGGAAGCTGAACTATCAGTGTACAACCGCCTATTACAGACATTACAATGCTATAGCCCACAGAGGACCACTGGATGAAAAATGAATCCTTCCACTGCTCTCTAATTGACTGAGCTATTCTATCAAGGATTCTTACATTAACACCTTCACTGCCCTTGTCCACCAGGGACACTGGAATTAACCCCCACTGGAATAGATCACCAGTTATATGACCTTAATCCCTTAATGCCTCAGATCATCATGAATCCTGACACTAACCACTGTACTGCCATAGACCACTAAGGATACAGACTTTAATCCCCTTAGTGTTAGGGACTCACCTGTTCTGGGATCCCCTTGACGCTATTGGGAGGTGAGCTTAAACATTTTTTGATCAAAAATTGCGAACTAAGTGTGACGAAAACAGCCTAGCCCGCTGGCCCACTGGAGGGACGACTGCCTGACTTGGGGTGTATCTCGACGTTGCGCCGCCCTCTAGGGGGTGCACAAGGTCAGCCAGATACGGTTCCACTGTTAACCCCTGCCCACGCTGGCACAGGGAGACCAACAATGCTGCCACCAGTTCTCTCGTTTAGTTATAAGACCGGTCCGTTACCGACTTATAGCAGGGTCAGGAACCAACCCTTGGGTAGCTATATACTATAGACCGAGGATTAGGCGTGTGAGGCCGATGATCAAGACAGACTAACTCAGATTAAAGTTTATAGATTTAATTAGCCTTGAAGGGCACACTAGACAGGTAATATATACAGAATGATAATATATACAGGTAAAAGTCAGAGGTGCACATACAATTATGGATTACAGACAGAGGGCAGTTAAAATAGGTCAAGTTACCTTTGTTGCTTGGTTCTGGGCTCACATGGGAGGGCTTATGTGGCCTGGCTGCTGTGTATGGATGCTCCTGGAAACGCTCTTAGGTGCCCCCCCTCCTGGATCAACGGAAGAGCCAACCCTGGCTCTGGCTTATATCTGTGAGGGGACAGCCCACGTGGCAGCCCCCTACACACCCCTGGGACGGTCTATGAACTCCTCCCACTCAGGTCAGGCAGTTTCTGATACAAACCCAAAAATGGACTATAACTCGGCAGGGCCTTGGCACAGAACCGAGCCGGTGGTACCATCAGAACCAGCTGGAGCTACCCGACGCCTGGATATGAGACACGCCTATCTTATGGACCCCGTAGGTCCGGTTCTGGATATCTCAGTCCCCATGCATCCTGGAAACCTGGAAATAGGGGTGTTGGCGTGCTGGGAGTTCCATATTATGCGATATGAACTCGCCATGCACCAGTTATGAGCTGGTCGCCTATAAATCGATATGAAATATCGGAGACGACCCGACTGGATTGGATTGATTGCAGTCTTTGAAGCTGGAGAGCTGGAGCTAGCATTTGTTCAGTGCTAATTAAGGGAAAGGAGAGTTCTTTTCAGGTGCCCCTGTATCCTGCTGTGCCAACTTCCTATGGAGAGCATTTACAATGGGCTTGATTACTATGTAAATTGAGCTTGTCCTGTGCTGGGGCAGCTGTGATCTGACTGATTAGATAAGGTTGGGGGAGAGAACTTCGATGGGGGGTGAAGTAAAGTGAATTCTACCTCACACTAAGTATCCCAGGTTTTCATATTTCCTCAGCAGTAATGCATTTTAAAAAATTCCTATATACCTTGATGTTTTGTAGTGTGCCACTGATATTTTTATTAGATATATGCTATTGCCTTACCAGTGTGCACCTATGCTTACGTTTTTCAAAATATATGGATGTGCACAGCCTTATTAATTTGTGGTGTCTGGTGCAGACTGCACCAAGTTTGGGCGTACGACTATTCATACATCTATAAAACAGTGCGAGGCAGGTTTGTGGCTGCAAAGCAAGACAGAAAACCGTCGCAGCCTCGTTCATGCATGTTGCCAGAATTGTTCAGTTCTCAGAGACACAGAGTGCACCCGTTCGCTCTTTTTAACGAGGCACACTCCAATATCAGGCGCATTACAGAGCGCCCGCGGCACTTTGTAATGCGCCTGATTTCAAGGGGCGTGCAGGAGGCGTCACACCACAACCGTACGAAGCTCCACATTTATAACTTCAGTGCGACAAATCCAGGCGTATTACTGCAGGAACAGGTAGAGCACTTTACAAGGGGTTCACCTAAGCCTGAAGTGTTGCTTTGGAGCTAGAAAGCGCTAAATCTATGACCGGCAGTAGAACAGGATAATAGGTTCAGGCGCATTCTACACCACTAATGGGCACAAAAAATGGCGCCTGGGCGCCAAAAATCATACATGTTGCCCCTAATAATCTGCCCTGTTGGAGTATGACTTTTACTTGTATTTTAATTTATTATAGAACAGACAACATTTCCAAAAAGTGTGAATGATTCAGTATCTTCTCTGAGTTATATGCTGATGCGCGATATTCAGTGCCCTCCGGAAGCGGAACCCAGCTGGGCTCATGTGGAAAATGATATCACTATGATATGGAAAGAATCGGGATCTGTGTTGCACCAGGTAGGAGAGCTCATACACAGCTTTGAGGTATGCGTTATCACTGCAAGAAGATAAAAAATTTAATCAACCATGATATATGGAGTGCAGTACCTGGCATGGCCACCAGGGAGGGGGGAGCTCTGCACAGATTTCTCATCACTAAGTTGCGATGGAACCAACCCAATCCTCTGTCCAACAGCCCCATAAAACCCACATGATATATTGTTATGGCATACACTCCCTTGATAACAACTCACCTGTTATTCTGGCAGTCGCTCTCATAGCTGAAGGCGCATTTCATGATGGTGTCCAGGGTCATGAGGCTGATGTGATGGAAAAGATCCACTGGTTTCTTATCTGGGACCAGTTTCTCCCATTTGTCCTGAATAAGATTCAAGCATAGAAGTTACTGGAATCAGCAAATAACCCCCTATTCCCCTCTTCTTTGCTGTGTTACACTAGATGGGTCTTTGGGAGGTTTTTGACCCTGGAGTTTTCTCCTTACCAGCATGACATTGACGCAGTTGGACATCAGTTTGACATACGGCTTCAGAACATCATAATGGAATCTGGGGGTCAAGAGTTTTCGCTGCTGAAACCATTTCTGTCCAGACAGCACCAGCAAACCTTTCCCTAAATGACATGAAGACGGAATACAGATCAACATAATGGAGATACAGTATATATACACTGGGGCAGGTTTTACTGTTATTAGAGCAAGGAGCATGGACTATGAAAGCTTAAAGCAGAATTAAACCTCAAGGGGGGCTCTGACGCACTCACACAGGTAAATAGTTTTGCAGTTTCTCTAAACGAAGAATATATGACAGAAAGACATGAATTTGCGTTAGAACTTTCTTTGAGACTTCCAACCAGAAATCTTATAGAGGAACACTACGGTCACCTCTCCACAGCCTAAAATGTCTCTTATAGGAAACAGACTGCAAACAATTCAATAGAGATAAGAGCAATGGTCTTACTGACACATCTAGAAATACAGTTCTATAAGGCTCCGTCCACATGGATTGTGATTTGAAATACTCGTCTAAAACCGAAAGTAAACCCTCCCCATTGACTCCAATAGAAAATACACGTTGTAGTCCGTACAACGCATATTTTAGCGTTACCGTGTAAAAAACTTAGAACATTTGTATTCTTTGATCGCATTCCATGCGGAAAACACGTGGAAATTTGCTATTGATGTCAATGGGAATGGCTAAAAACTTTGTGTAAAACGCGTCCAAAACATTTGTATGTGGTTTTTATCTGCACCCAAAACCACATAGGAATAAATGGTACCCGTTTCTGGCTGTAAACTGCATGTAAAAAAAAAACAACCCTAAATTCACATGCAACAACGTGTGCAATATTCGGACAATGCTGCTTTCAACGGCAGAATTCAACAAGTAAATTTTACTCCTTATGAGCCACATATATGAAAACTGTCTAGGTCTAAAATGCACTGTTGCCCAAAGCAACCAATCAGATTGCCCCTTTCATTTCATATAGTGCTCTGGAAAAATTAAAAGGGCGCTCTGAGTGGTTGCTTTGGGCAACATAGTGAATTTTAGACCTAGACAGTTTTCATGCATTTGGCCCTATGTGTATGTCCATAGCATGCAAAAAAGCAAAAACGTTGTGAGACTCTACAGATGCAAAAATACCCGTAAGACAGCCGCTCGCACACCTTCCATGCATGAGGGGGGCGGCTGCTGGTATTCTACTTGCATCCAGTCCCCAGTACTGTTGGGCAAAAAAACTATTTTCACATACTGGAAAAACATCATATATGAGGTATTGGTTAACATAATGGCCATTATATTGTATGCCTGCAAGCCCCTTTACGGCTCCTCATTTATTGCAGGTCCCTACACTCCCTTAAAATCACAAAATATAGAGAAAAAGGGGAAAAAATTACTAAAAGAAAAAAACAGAAACATGGCCATACTCACTGCTAGAAAAGCTGAGATGAGACTGAACACAGCACAGAGGCAACACAGGCCCCCATGCTATTAAAGAAAAATACCCAGGTGCAGCTGATTGGTGGTAACCCATACATCTCTCCACTAGGTGAACAGAAAGCTGCACCTTAAATTGACATCTATTCTCATAGCATGCAAAAAAAGCCACAGTACCACACATTGGGAGACTCTACAGATGCATCTATAGAGTCTCCCTATGTGTATGTCCCCTTAGTGTTCCCCTTAAAGACATGGAAACAATATTACTGTCAGGAGTAGGCAGCGCTCAGCCTGTCGGGAGCAATGTTCTGCAGCAGCTGATCAGTGACCCCATCCTTATAGACAGTCTGCTGGGAGTTTTGTGAGTGACAGAGGCCCAGCCACTCCGGACAGGGGGAGTGTCGCACCAACCAATGTGAGGACCCAGAGGCCGCTCAGGGGCGGTATCCGTGAACCACATTTAAACTCCCTGCTGGCTGAGTGCTGCGCCTGTGATATTTCCTGGCTGCCTTGTTCCCTTGTAGTTTGTATTGTGCTGTTTATTTGTGTACCAGACCCCGGCTTGTTTACTTACCTCAGCTTGTCATCTGATTTTGTACCTCGCTCCCGTTCGTGTTTGACCTCGGCTTGTTTACGTTTATCCCTCTGGTTCTGATTTGTGGTTTTACGTTTATGATTGGTTTTGACCCGGACTGTCTGACTATTCCTCCTCCTGATGGCCTCAGCACTTTAGCAGCGCAAGGACTGTCGCCCAGTTGGCGTCTGCCGCCTAGGGCAGCACGTCAAGTAGGCAGGGACAGTGGGCTGGGTTCCAGTTAGGGCTCACTGTACCTCCCTTGACGTGACATTATCGCAGGCCAAAACTGTCTCTGCTCTCCAGAAACTATGGACCCCATGACAGCTCTGGTAGAGCAGATGCAGGAGCTTACCCAGGTAGTTCAAGATCTGGCGCTGCGGGTACAACAGCAGGAGACTTCCCCAAGTCCAAATGTCCCTGCACTATCTTCCCCTCCTGGGCAACCCCCTATTCAGTTGCCTGACAGGTTCTCAGGCAACAGGAAGGCATTTTTGACATTTAGAGAGGGATGTCACCTGTATTTTAGGCTCCGCCCACGTACCTCGGGCAATGAGGAGCAGAAAGTGGGAATTGTTATGTCCCTACTTCAGGGTCCCCCCCAGGAGTGGGCATTCTCGTTACCGCCTGATTCGCCAGAACTGTCTACTGTGGACAGGTTCTTTGCCGCCTTAGGGGTACTTTTTGATGACCACCTTGAGGCAGGGTAAAAAGACTGTGGAGGAGTTTTGCTCTGAATTTCATCGCTGGTATGTTCCGTCTAGGTGGAACGACCCAGCTCTGAGAAGCCAGTTTAGATTAGGGTTAGCTGACCACGTGAAGGATTTATTGGTGGCTTACCCTACCCCTGGTACTCTAGATGAGGCTATGGCACTAGCCATTCATCTGGACAGATGTTTTAGGGAGAGACGTCAGGAAAAGGCTCCTCCGGTGGTCCACACCATGGTCACCTCTACACCCGTTGTTTCCAGTTTAAACCCAGAGGAGCCCATGCAAGTGGGGGCTTCTTCTGTGACTTCGGCTAGTGACCGTAGAGCTACTCGTCGCACCCGGGGGTTGTGTTTCTACTGTGGTGATGATGGACACGGCATTCGGGAGTGCTCCAAACGGAAGGCCAGGCCGGAAAAACTCCAGCGCCTAGGTGATTTGCGCCTAGGCAAACAGGTATTTCCTATTGCATCCAAAAAGGTGCTGCTCCCAGTTAAGATCTCATATTTGTCTCTGTCTGGTTCTGGGAGTGCATTTGTGAATTCGGGGTCAGCTTCCAATTTTGTAAATGCATCCTTCGCCAAACATCTGGGCCTAACTTGGAGGCCTCTTTCTGATTCCCTGCGGGTTGTGGCTATTGACAATACTCCTCTGGCAAGAGGCACAATCCAACATTGTACTCCTGAGCTCGAGATGGTCGTAGGATCCATACATACCGAAAAGTGTACTCTATTTATCATAGAGGGGCTGCCCGCCAATGTGGTTTTGGGGCTGCCCTGGCTTCAGAAACATAATCCGGTGGCATATCGTCTCAAATTACCCTCTTCTCTCCGGATACACAACGTGTTTCATCGCTATCTTCTCAAGAGGTACATTCATCCGGTGACTCCGCCCTCTAGGCCTCCTCCTCCAGTTTGTATAGAGGGGGAGTTAGAATATGAAGTCGCACAAATTTTGGATTCCCGTAAAGTCCAAAGGTCACTGCAGTACCTGGAAGGGTTATGATCCAGAGGAGAGATCATGGGTTCCAGCGACATCCATCTATGCGGATCACCTGATAAGAGAGTTCCATGAATCTCACCCAGACAAACCCAGACCAGGGAAGGGTCCAGTGGCCCCTCCTAAAAGGGGGGGTATTGTCAGGGCTAGGCGGCGCTCAGCCTTCAGGGAGCAACGTTCTGCAGCAGCTGATCAGCGACCCCACCCTGATAGACAGTCTGCTGGGAGCTATGTGAGTGACAGAGGTCTAGCCACTCCGGACAGGGGGCGTGTCACACCAGCCAATGGGAGGACCCGGAGGTCGCTCCAATCAGCTACAGGGGCGGTATCCGGGAAACATTTAAACTCCCTGCTGGCTGAGTGCAGCACCTATGATAGTCTCCTGGCTGCCTTGCTACTTGTGCTTTATATTATGTTTTGCTTATCCGTGTACCAGACCTCGGCTTGTTTCCTGACCCTGTCTTACGTTCTGATTTTGTACCTCGCTCCCGTTCGTGTTTGACCTCGGCTTGTTTACGTTTCCTCTCTGGTTCTGTTTTTGTGGCTTGGCGTTCCCGATTTGTTATTGACCTGGACTGTCTGAACTTTCTTCCTCCTGACGGCCCCAGCACTTTAGCAGCGCAGGGACTGTCGCCCAGTTGGCGTCTGCCGCCTAGGACAGCACGTCAAGTAGGCAGGGACAGTGGGCTGGGTTCCAGTCAGGGCTCACTGTACCTCCCTTGACGTGACAATTACCTTCTCCAGTATACTTATAGATATACCAGTCCCAATCTACAGACTAGGAAAACAGTCTCCCGCCTGGTTCGCCAAATAGTCGGGGACCACAATCCTTTCTCATTATCATAATCCATGTTCACCCTCAGCAGTGTAGTATTTTTGGAAGCATGGTCAGATTGGTTTGGAAGTGCAATGCAAGAGTCTTCTGCTTAGATATGACACAATTACAGGATACAAAGCCACATGATGTACCAATTCATGGGATAATGAAGGAATAGGCAAAGGTGTCCTTTGGATCTGTAAAGGAATAATATCTGTTTTTAGACTATATGACAATGTGCACAACTCTGATTAACCAGTTTCTTATTGGGATGATTACCTCCTTTCCTTACTAGACACATTTCTATTTTTTTTAATACGCGGTTTCTTCTGCGCGGTAACTGTAATCTTTCTTGTCTTCCTCTCTGTGATACACACAGCTTTATTTATATGTAATATTATAATATCAAGGAAACAGATTTTACTTCTTTTTTTTTTTTTTTAACTCAAAAAGTTCCAGTAAAATAATTTTTGTAATTGTGTAACTTTTCCGTTAGGGATGTCTTTGAACAGATAATATATATATATATATATATATATATATATATATATATATATATATATATCATATATATATATATATAATATATATATATATATATATATATATATATATATATATATATATATATATATATATATATATATATATATATATATATATATATATAGTTGTGGCTTTGATTTTTTAACATATTTCAGTATTTATTTAATTTATTTATTTTAAATATTACAGATGGGACCTGCACCTATCAGACTTTGATGGCATATCCTATCAATTTGCCATCATAGTCTATGGTGTGAACACCCTAGAAACTGGGTGTTGAGCGGGGAGAAGCTGCACAGTGGACTCTTTTGGCTAAGGTGGCTTTTTCCAGTTCCCAGCCTAACTTCACTGGGTGTTTCATCATGAACTGTCATAGCCTTTCAGGAGAAAACCCACATGGTTGAGGGGAGATAACCTGCAGCTACAATGGGTATGGAAAGTATTCAGACCCCTTTAAATTTTTCACTCTTTGTTTCGCTGCTGCCCTTTGGTAAGATCAAAAAAGTTCATTTTTTGCTCATTAATGTACACTCTGCCCCCCCCTCCCTCCATCTTGAAAGAAAAAAAAACAAATGTAGATATTTTTGCAAATTTATTAAACAAGAAAAACTGAAACATCACATGATCATAAGTATTCAGACCCTTTGCTGTGACGCTCATATTTAACTCACATGCTGTCCATTTCCTTCTGATCCTCCTTGAGATGGTTCTACTCCTTCATTGGAGTCCAGCTGTGTTTAATGAAACTGATTGGACTTGATTAGGAAAGGCACACACCTATCTATATAACAGCTCACAGTGCATGTCAAAGCACATGAGAATCATGAGGTCTAAGTAACTGCCCAAGGAGCTCAGAGACAGAATTGTGGCAAGGAACGGATCTGGCCAAGGTTACATAAGAATTTCTGCAGCGCTCAAGGTTCCTAAGAGCACAGTGGCCTCCATAATCCTAAAATGGAAGAAGTTTGGGACGACCACAACTCTTCCTCGACCCGGCCGTCCACCCAAACTAAGCAATCGTGGGAGAAGAGCCTTAGTGAGAGAGGTAAAGAATAAGAGGCTGAGCTTCAGGAATGCAGGAGGGAGATGGTAGAAAGCTCCACAAAGTCAAGTATCACTGCAGCCTCCAGCAGTCGGGGCTTTATGGCAGAGTGCGGCCGATGGAAGCCTCTCCTCAGTGCCACGAATGGAAAGCGCAGACGGGAAGCCTATCTCAGTGCAAAGACATCAGCGAAAGTGCAGACGGACAGCCTATCCTCAGTGCCAAAGAATAGGAAAAAGCCGCAAAGGAAGCTCTCCTCTTGCAAGACATTTGAAAAGCGTAGACGGAAGCTCTCCTCAGTGCAAGGACATAGGAAAGCCGCAGACGGGATGCCTCTCTCTCAATGCAAGGCATAGGAAAGCGCAGACGGGCGCTTCCTCAGAGAAAGACATAGAAAGCCGCAGACGGAAAGCCTTTCCTCAGTGCAAGCATATGAAAGCGCAGAGGAAGCCTTTTCTCAGTGCAAAGCAATGAAAGCCGCATAAGTCGGAAGCCTCTCTCAGTGCAGACCTATGAAAAGCCGCAGATGGAGCTTCCTCAGTGCAAGGGGAATGGAGAAAACCGCAGACGGAAGCTTCCTCAGTGCAAGACATAGGAAAGCCGCAGGACAGTTTGCAAAAATCCAGAGGAAGGGATCCAGACTATGAGAAATAGATCTTGCTCTGAGGGGA
This sequence comes from Phyllomedusa bahiana, assembly GCA_025379985.1. Classification (NCBI taxonomy): domain Eukaryota; kingdom Metazoa; phylum Chordata; class Amphibia; order Anura; family Hylidae; genus Phyllomedusa; species Phyllomedusa bahiana. The sequence continues at coordinate 13,811 of JAODAL010036829.1, forward strand.
CGGAGAATTTTGGTGTTAAATGTAAGCTGGTGGAGGGAAAACCGGCACTGCTCATCCTCTTGCCAATACAATCCAGCAGTGTCCATGGTGGTGGGCAGAATCATTGCTAAGGGGACAGGGACAATGGTGGTGGCAGCATCGTGCTATAGGGGCAGGGACAGGAGACGACTGGTTTTTGTAACTGAAGGGAAAGATGAATGCGGTCAAGTACAGAGATATCTGGCTGGAACCCTTTCCAGACGCTTGGACCTCAGACTGGGCCAAGGTTTTTTTCCAACAAGACATGACCTAAGCCCAATGTAAAAAACCAAAGCAGCGGTTCAGGGGACAACTCTGTGGCCCATTCCTGAGCTGGCAGCAGAGGCTGACTAAACCCATGGAGCATCTTGGAGGAGATGAAAACTGGCGTCACCCAAGTTCACCCATCCAAACCTGAGGGATGGAGAGGATCTGCAAGGAAAGGCAGAGGATCCAGGGTCAGGGCGTGAGAAATTGTTGCATCATTTGCCAAGAAGGATCATGGCTGTATTAGCTTCAAAAGGGGCTTTATCAATTATGATCAAAGTGGTCTGACTACTTTATGACAATGTGATATTTCAGTTTTTCTTGTTTAATAAATTTGCAAAAATATCTACATTTCAAGATGGGGAGGGGGCAAAGTGTACATTAGTCATCAAAACTGACTTTTGGGATTTTTTTTTACCAATGGCCTGCAATGAATAGAAAGAGGAAAAAAAAAATTTAAAGAGGTCTGAATACTTCCCGTACCCACTGTATTTCCATGTGAACTAGCTGACGGAATCCCTTTAAATTAAAAAAATATATACAAATCCTTTAAGAACAGAGAATCCTGCTAGCTTTTAGATACACAGTAATGGGGTAAAAAATGCTTTGATGAAACATCATACTGTATATTTTAAGCATATAATTTAGGGTTTGAAACACGTAAGTGATGTATTCATGTTTGTACGCTGTTCAACATACAGTTGCATTTTGATGGATAACAATGGTTTTATGCAACCACCTGGTTTCTGAACTTTTGGATTATTATATATAAATACTATGTTGAAGCCAATAATGGATTCCTGGTGCAGACACCAAGAGAGGAAGCATGTAGTGTAGGTTCCCACCTGAATTGGGGTCACCTTGCCGTGGTAGGTGGGCGCTTTCAGTTTTGATAAAATGACACTAAGAACCTCAATTTTTTCATATATTTCCCATAGTAGAAGAGAGAGCTGCTTGTAAGTTTCATGTCCTTTTTGACCTTTTTTAGTGTATAAAAGTGTGTTGATATTGTGTTGGCTGTTTCCATAGCTTTTGAGCACCATTGCGACTATACGTTTATTCTTCAAAATGGATGTGCTGACCAGATTTAGATTTTTGACTACATAGAAAGGGGAGGCTTGCTTCACATCTGCACTGGAGGTTCTGTCACAGAGGTAAGAACGGACACCTATTACAAGGCGTCCGTTGGGTTTCCTCCATGGTGTCCGTCGTTTAGACGGAAAAAATAGCACAGCTTACTTCGCCATTTTTTCAGTCGTCCCAGGCGTTACATGCGACAGAAGTTCCTAAAGGAACCTCCAAAGCATATGCGCATCAGGCCTGAGCAACATTGCTACTTTTGTTGTTTATAAACATATTATAATGGTGCAGAATATATCACAATTAGAGATGGGCGAATCGATTTTAACGACGAGGAATTCGTTTAGAATTTCAGGAAACACTTCGGTTCGGAGGACGAAGTCGAACTTTGGGGTTATTCGGGTGTACGAAAGTGTGCTTTTGCTTGATAAACATTGGCTGCGAGCACATGGCGTACATGGGGGCATATGCATCTGGGAGGAGATGGGCATAGCCTGCATGACATGTGCAGAGATGAGCCAATCAGAGGGGGGGAGGCGGGATTTCTGTGAGTACCGCACTATATATAAGGACTGAAGGCGGCCGCTGGGAGCTTCCAACTCCTCTCAACTGTATGACCAGGGAAGGCTGCTGCTGCGGGTGATAGCGTTTCCTGAAGAACTGATTTTTAACAGCGATTTTTGTGTGGGAGTTCAGCTTGTTTCAGAGACTGTTCTCCTGAATGTTCTATTTCTGAATTTTTTGGGGTATTGGATCTGAAATTCCAGTGTGAGTCCACTGCAGTGCATTTACATTCAATATCCAGTGGGATCTAAGCCAGTTCTGTTGTATTCATTTAAGAAAACAGGTTTTTTCCAAATACAAATACACTTCATTTTTGGTGCTCAATTCTAATGCGCAATTTACATCAGGGGGTTAATTAAGCGTTTGTTTTGCTGGTGTGCTGACAAAAATAAACGTCTTTCTTTTTCACACGGCCAACTATATATATTTTTTTTGGTAGCCTATTTTCTCAAGCAAAGGTTAATTTCCAATTTTTATCTCTTGTTGTGTGGCGTGACATACACCATTGTAACACGCTACAAAGCTACCTGTTTGTGGTGGTCAATTCTATTGCGCAATTTCACATCCAGGGGTTAATTAAGGTTGTGTTTGCTGCTGTGCTGACAAAAAAAACGTCTTTTTCAACGCAATATATATATTTTTTTTTTTGGTAGCTAATTTCCAAGCAAAGGTAAATATACAATTTTATCTCTTGTTGTGTGCGTAGAATCTTACGCATTGTAACACGTACAAAGCTTATTAGTTTGTGGTGGCTAAATTCTATTGCGCAATTTACATCAGGGTTAATTAAGCGTTTTTTGCTGGTGTGCTGACAAAAATAAACGGTTTTCTTTCTCTCTTTTTTCTTTTCTTTTTCTTTTTTTTCTTTATTCTTTTGTTTCTCTCTCCTCTTTTTCAACGCCAAATATATATATTTTTTTTGGTAGCCTTAATTCACAAGCAAAGGTTAAAATTACAATTTTATCTCTTGTTGTTGTGGGTAGAAAATACGCCATTGTAACACCTACCAAAGATACTAGTTTGTGGTGGCTCAATTCTATTGCGCAAATTCTACATCCAGGGGTTAATTAAATGCGTTGTTTTGCTGGTGTGTGAAAAAATAAAACCTGTCTTTTTCAACGCAAATATATATTTTTTTTTTGGTAGCCTAATTCACAAAGAAAAGGTTTATTCAATTTTATCCTTGTTGTGTGGCGTATAGAAAATTACGCCATTGTAACACGTACAAGCTACTAGTTTGTGGTGGCTCAATTCTATTGCGCAATTTCATTATGGGTTAATAAGCGTTTTTTGCTGGTGTGCTGACAAAATAAAACGTCTTTTTTCAAAGCCCAAATATATATATTCTTTTTTGGTAGCCTAATTCACAAGCAAAGGTTAATTACAATTTTATCTCTGGTGGTGTGTTGGGTAGAAAATACGCCATTGTTAATACGCTACAGCTAACTAGTTTGTGGTGGGCTCAATTCTATGGCGCAATTTACATCCGACGGGGTTAATTAAGCGTTCGTTTTGCTTGTGTGCTGACAAAAAATAAACGTCTTTTTCAACGCCTAATATATATAGTTTTTTCGTAGCCTAATTACACAAAGCAAAACGTTTATTACAAATTTAATCTCTTGTTGTGTGGCGTTATGAATATACACCATTGTAACAGCTCACAAGCTACTAGTTTGTTGTGGCTCAATTTATTGCGAATTTTACATCCAGGGGTAATTAAGCGTTGTTTTGCTGCTGTGCTTGTGACAAACAATAAAAGTCTTTTTTCAACACCGAAATTCTATACATTTTTTTTCTTGTAGCATAATTTCACAAGCGAAGGTTAATTAAGCTGTTTGTGCTTTTACATTTAGTAAAAAACACAGTGCTTCGGTAAACACGACAATACAAAGTAATTTTTCTGGCATTTGTGGAGCGCAATTTAGATATTCCAAGGGTTACAAAGCTTTGTTATGGGTTCATTTGGAGTCTCAAAAAAAGGGTGTATATTTATATATACAGATTGTCTTCATCAAACAGTGTCTGTACATTTAGAACAAACAGTATGTCAGAACGAGAGGTGGCAGGCTCAGCAAATGCGGAGTGGCAGTGGCACCAAACAATTTCTGAAACGGGCACCAGGTCGCAGACTGCAAGGGGACGTAGCAGCAGGGGTCATCGGAGCGGCCACAACTGCGCTGGTCATCTAGCGGCCGTTGTAGTTGCTTCAGCAAACCCACGGGTTTTTGATTGGTTGATAGGTTCATCCTCTTCTCCAGATGACATCTGATAACCATCCAAGAGTCGGTGGGAACCTCAGACTCAACACTTAGTTGGCATGGGCCGGGAGGGGTAGCGGCTCTCCATGTCTCAGCCGGCCTTGTCCCATCCAGTTACTAAGCCAGGGATCTACTATGTGGTCTGGGCTCAGCGCCATATATAGCTAGGATGAACAATTTGCAGGAGGGCAGTCCAGCAGCTATTGGCAGCGAAAAGAAATGGGGCCAATATCCCTAGGCTCTCTTAGCCGTAGGCGGCAAAGTATAGATGTGGGAGAGTGGCATGGGGGAGTAGGTCCATTGTAGGTGAGAGGTAGCTCGGCTTACCCAAGGACGGTGATGAGGACAGTAGAGACGATGGACACACATAGATGACGCTGATGTAGCCGGACGCATTGGGAGGGGGTGATTTGAAGCAAGGGCTTCATCATAGATCGTCAGGAAGGAAGAGGGCGTTTTCAGCTTGCGCGGTCAGGCAGCGGCGCAGCCAGCAAGTGGGTTGTGGTGGCCGTGAGTCAGCAGGGTAGCGCAGTGTGACGGTCGGGAGCCAATCGGAACGGGGTAGAAACCGCTACGCAGGTCAAGACGAGTTAGCGCACAGGGGTTTCAGGAGGCAGCGGGGAGTAGTCACTCAGTGCGGGAGGTGGCGGTAATAAAATCAGGATACACGGCCGGTGTGGCAGTTTCTTTGCTCAAGACACGGAGGAGGCCGGAATTATGGGTATATGTAGATTCTGTGGCAGAAAGGAAGCGTGGCCCAGGGAGCTACGTTGGAACAACGGCCTGCGTCAAAACACAAGCAGCGTCACCATCGTTGGTGGGGGAGAAACGTGGTCTCAGGATGTGGGTGGTTCCATACTGGCGTGCAGCAGCAGCAGCGGCCAGTGGCAGCATTGCCATTTCAGCTAGTCAAGGCTCCACCACCTCTGCAGAAGGCAGGCTGTTCTCTTTGACATTCACTCTCCATTCAGCTGTATCTCCTGTCCTCGCTTACTCATGGGTCCAGCAGGTCGTCTTAGCGTGGCGATTGTCAAGAGACTACAATTATGCGTCCAACCATCCTAAGGTGCAGCAGCTGACCGTGTCTGTCAAGTTGTTGGTTACTGCAGTCCCTCCCTTTCCAAATGGGGACTCTGCACCATTCGAGAACTAAGGCTTGTGCCGCGCGAGATGGAGAGTTCCAAGCCGTAATTTTTCAGAAAAGCAAGAGTACCAGGCACTTCATAAATATTGTAGACAGAAAGTGGATTTGTCAGTCTTGAGGCTTATCGGTTTGTTCAAGGTACACGGCGCCAGCGCGGACGTCTGGAGCTGTAATACGGTCAGGCCAGTACATGTCCTTTACGGCCACTGGGGTGAATGTGCTTCTGCAGGACACAACAACTTGGGACAGGAGACGCCGCTTTTCTCACGTTGTCAACTGTGCTCTGCGCCAATGTGCCTCCTCCTCCTCACTACCACCACCATTCAGCCTCCAAAGAGTTATATGCTCATTCATACCCATGTGTAGGGCACAGCGGTGTCAGCAGTTCTAACCTAAGCTTGCTCTGGGCGAACGAAGTCACACAGGGGAGGAAAATGTCGCGTATGCAGCAAGAAATCGATGTGTGGTTTCTCGCGCCAACCTGCAAATCGGAACATGGTGAGGACAATGGGAGGAAACATGGGTAGACCGCGCTGCCCACCGAGGGAGGGATGGTCATGCGCCTGCATGGGCACGGTGTAAATTGGTCTGTAAAAAGGTTCCTGAATCATCCACGATTTTCAGAACATTTGAAAAATAGGCGCCAGGGAAAACTGTGATGCACTTTATCCATTGTACAAAGGCAGGAAACCCTCCTCGAGTCGCAGCGGAAGAACGGCCTCCCCACACACGCTTTGATATGCCGATCGTTTCATTCCCGCTGGAATTCCAGCTGCACATGTTGGTCGACTGTGCCTGAAAAGGAAAGGCCTATTAACGATTTTTTGATGGATCCAGGCAGAAAGAAGAACTACCCTGTGTAACTTTATGTCAGCAGTGGCAGGTCATGGTGAACCTGCCGTTTGTTGAGGCCATTCGAGGATGACGTTATTTGTCAGTCGCCAGGACTCTTGGGATGATATAAGTATTCCTCTGCTTATGTCCTGGAAACAGATGCTGAAAAATCTGTGCTGGCAGGGACTGGAGATGTGGCGATACCTCTTCGTGGGCTCCACTGAGTCCGGTGGGGGACTGAAATGGGGGTGGAGGAGGAAGGAGGACATTTGAGCAGAAGCAAAGTCTGGTGAAATGAGTGGATTTTCTACCCAGGTGACAAGAGCAGGTGGAGCAGGAGCAGCTGGAGGATGGTGGAAGGAGATGAGCGAAGACGAGGCAGATGATCCCAAGCCGTGGCAGTATAACAAAGTGGAAATGAGGCAGGGAGCTGGGGTACTTAGCATTGTCCCGCCAGCTTGCTTATTTGCCTGGCTAGTGACAGGTGCCGAGAAATAGTCAGATCCGGAGAGGGTCTATGACTTCTGCCTCAACTATTGGACCTCGCTATCGGTCCAAAATGGGAGCCTTTTTCCCAGCTATTGAGAGGGAAGACAAACTCTAATCTATAGGGGAAATCCTCCGTAATCAGTTGGGTGGCCTATGTGCGGCATGTCCTCCTTGACAGAGTCTGAGGGGGGGTTCTCAGCGTCACGTTACTACTGCCGCGGCTTGCTGGGGGAAGGTGGGGGGGTAGGAGCAGTACAGTCCATCAGCGTACTAAGTTGGAGTCATAATGAGCAGTTCCTTCCTCCGCCTAGTGGAGGAGGGCGTCGCCAGCAGCAGCAGCTGCAGGACCTGGAGCAGTCCTCTGAACCAAAGGTTGTGGCCTACTTGGAACAGCCTCTGCACCCAGTTAGAAGATCGCTGGACTTTCATGGGCAGCCAAACACTGGACGTGTGGCCGCAACTTGCGAGTTTTGCAGTGGAGAAGCTGTCGGCCGGGCATTAGTGTGGGCAATCAGAGGGTTGTGTTCAGTGCGGCGGGGGGGGCCATCGATACCAAGGAGAACCGCTTGCAGGGAAAAGTTGAACCGATGACTTTGTCAAGATGAATCAGGCGTGGATCGGCCCATGATTTCCACACACAATGCCTTAGGGTCAGTCTGGGTTCAAAACTACCTGCTCAGCCACTATTCTGATGCCGCACACCGCTGTAGCCACACATCGGTGATAGTTTCTCAATCTGCCCTACCACCGTTCTTTACACAGGGATGGTATTGCACCACCTCATCACTCTGTCATTGTGCACTCTATGTGTCATTAGCTGTGTGCTGTTGCTGTTGCGCGTGACATCACCACTTGTGTATGTGCCACTTGCGGCCTGGTACTGTTTTGCACCTCCAGAAATGTTCATAGTGCCACTCTCTGCTCATTGCAGTTGCTCCGTATCACTCCACTCTCTGTCATTGTGCCACTGCTGACTCATGCTGCTGCTGCCGTGACCTCGCTTCAGTATTGTGCCGCTCTGTGGCTAATTACTATTTTGCACCTGCAGAATCGTCATGGTGCCACCTCTTGGACTCATGCTGCTGCTGTGACTCCTGGTTGCCTTCCACACTGTGTCATTGTGCCACTGTTCTACTCATGCTGCTGACGTGGCTGCTGCCGTTTGCCTCCACACTGTGGCTATCTGTTTTAGCACCTCCAGGAATTTGTCATTGTGCCACTGTCTGTACTCATGCTTGCTGATGTGGTGCTGCGTAGCCTCTCCCCACTGTGTCATGTGGCCACGTGAGTTGACTTATTGTGCTGCTGTTGCTCTGCCGTGCCCTCCCAAAACTGTGTCATTGTTACATCTTTGGCTTACTCCTTTTTTTGCCGCTCCAGAATTTTGTCATTGTGCCATGCCCTGACCTCATGCTGCAGGCCACGTGACTCCACACTGTGTACATTGTGCCACTCGCGGCCTGGTATGTTTTTGCCACTTCAGAATGTCATTGTGCACTGTCTGACCTCATGCTTAGCTGGTGGCTGCGCCGTCACCTCCACAATCTGTCACTAAGTTCCACCTGAATCTCAGTTTGTTTTTTTTCCAGCTTTTGCTTGCCATGACTTTATAGGTACGTTCCTGCTTCAGTCTTTTTGGTCTGTTTATGCCATAAAGTGCCCTGGGCATTTCTATTAGTGAAGCGATTCTAGAAGCGGCGCAGTCATGGGTGCGTGTCCTACTAAAACACAAATTGTATGAAGACAAAACCAAGTACCTCTGTTATTTAAGCATGGCACAACGTTTCTACAGCACCTCCTGCAGGCTCTGGGCAGCCTGGAAATAAGCTGTTCTTTTAAAGTGTTCGGCCGTGAAGTAATTCGGAGAAAAACGAATTTAGTTCGGAATTGTTGCGAAGGTGACGAACGAATTTTTGAGAAATTCGCCCATCTCTAATCACAATAAATAAGCGACTGGGATATCATGTAAATGCAGATGGCAACAATTTCACAAAATAAGACAAAAGACAAGTATAAAAATCAACAACTAGGTGAGGGATAGACTGGTAGAGGATAAGAGAGGATCTTGCTCCCAAAGGCCTACAATCAGGACTGGGACGATGGGTAGGGGAAGGTAGGTGACCACCTAGGGCACCACTTCATTACAGGCAGAAAAGGGGGTGCAAGAAGGTTCTGGATGGGGTGAATTTTCTGCAGGGGAGGCGCTGTATGCCTTGTTTCCCTAGGGCACCGGAATACCTTGTCCCAGTCCTGCTTACAATCTTAAAAGTTGTGGGAAGAAGTAGGGGAGGCGGATGTGGCTCATATGGTAGTGGAGTTGCCACAGGGGTCTTGTGGGCTGGAGGCTTTCCTATGTATATAAATATGTGCAAGGTGAAAAATGATATAAAAAGTACCAAAAAGAACATGAAACATTCAAAAGTAAATAGATATAAGCAGCCGCGCTCCTCACCTTGTCTGGACAGAACGGCTTTCATATAGTCTGGATCATGATAAACATAGAGAAAGGCAAAGAAGTTTCCGAGCCACATGGGGAAGGCGCAGTCGAATTGTTTAGCATAACCGTTGGCCATGTCTAGATCAATCCCATCTTGTTTGAACTATTAAGAAGAAGAAATATATCTGCTAAAACCTTTGCTCCCCCCCCCCCCCAGTGTTCAGGCATCATGGTCTGATCTTGGGACAATAGAAGCGGCACTTATGGTAGATGGTAATTGTTAAATAGCATTCAATTATATGTGAAGTGCTCCTTGATCCTATTCCATTGCATACCAGAGGAGGACATCATCAAATAAAGATCTAATAGATATTTTGTTACTCGTTCCATAAGCAATAGACCCAAGTGATTGGCTCCATTCACCTCCAAATGGGGTTGACTTTTGTGGAAGCTATAGTCTAGCCATGGACATCACTATAGCCATAGCAGCCATAGCAACCGTTATGGGCCCAGAGATTGAGGGGGCTCAGATAGGTACAAGAACATTGTTCATTATTGTAGGGAACAATTAGCTGGTGGCTTTTTGGTCTCCAACTCTACTATGTGGGCTCCACTGTTATATGCGCGTAATTATTATATCTCCGCTTTATATATGGGTTCCTGATATATGGTGGTCTATTATATTCTCCAGCTCTACCTATGTGGGATTCCAGATATTATGGCGGTGTATACTATCTCCTGCTTACTATGTGGGTTCCTGATATATGGCTGGTTTATTCTTATATCTCAGCTTTTATGTAGTTCCCTTGATATATGGAGGTATTCTGTAACTTAAAACGTATTTATTATGTGGCTGTTTTAGTTTATTGTCATTGGTTTATTTGGTTTTGCCCATCTCATTTTGTATGGGGCCTATGATTTTAGTTGTGCTCTAACCCAGCCCCTTGTGCAACCCTGGAATTTTTTGGTTCTTTGGTGCACAAGTCTAACTCCGGTTGAAGGCATTAAGGGCTGTTTCCAGTGTCCAAGGAATGTTTCCCAAACCCAAAATTTTTGGGTCTTAAAATAAAAGGGGCCCACGCAGCATCGGGGGCATTGAAGAAGGGCTAGGGTCCGGGGTTCAAAACTGTCCCCCCACTGTGAGTCTGTTGAGGGGGTGTAAAAAGTGTGTCGGGTCCAAAAAAAAGAGGGGCCCCTGTCCTTTTGTGGCCCCCCGTTCCCTGCCAAGGCGCTGGTCCCAATGAAAATAAAGGGAGTTGGTCTTGTGTTTCCGCCTTGCCAGACTCCCTCGTATGTCAGCTTTCATGGACCACATAAAATGATGTTGTGGCCCCGGGGCTTTGGTAACAAGTTATTGGCCCCCTATGCACCTCCTCCTCGTTAAAAAAGGCTTGTGGTTTTTTAAAAAAATGGGTTTACCTTTTTTACTAATAAAAAACACTGATTAAAATTTATGCCTCTGTAATGGTGCCAGCCCTTCTGCTGAACCCCTGAGTGGGCAACAAAGGTCCCAAAGAGCACTAAGACTACTCTGGCCAATCTGCCTCGGGAATAGGGGGATTATTGAGATTTTTAGTTTTTTTACGTTAAGCCTGATTTTTCTGAGTTACTCTTAGATTCACTTCCCGAACACAAAAAGAAGAAAAAACACAAAACAGTTAGGGAGACCTGTATGATCGGGTTTTTCACCCTTTTCTGGAGTAAAATGCGCCTAAGTGAGCGGCTACGATGTCTAATGCTCCTAATGAATGTGTTCGGCGCATTGTTCGTAAGACTCAACACTTTCTAATGCGCCGAACTTGAGGGGGCATCCTGGGGACGTCGCACCACACTCGTAATATTAGACACATATATTAATGTGATTCGGCAAAGCCAGGCGCATTACTGCTCGGACAGGCAGACCTATGTCATGTGCTCTCCCTGACCCCTGAGGAGTCGAGGGGGAGTTTAGTTTCGCTGAAAAGGGGCAAAAATACCCAAATTTATTTCTACCTTCCACCAGTGCAATAATAAAAAGTGATTTGAAAATATCAAACTGTTTTAAAATGTAATTATTTAATTTTAATGATATAATCTTATCATTTAAAATTTTATTGAAAATATTAGGAATATCTCAAAAATATAAAAATATCTCTATAAAATGTATTTAAAATTAATAGAATCTAAAAACTAATTTTACATGAAAAAAACCAAATGATGTGTTTTTTAAATTTTTATATTTGTAAATTTTTTCTACATTAAATGTGAAATGTAGTTTGCTGCTTCACCCTTTATTTACTTTCAGCAAAACCCCGCACAGCAAGGTATTGCTGGGGACCCGTGGTCCTCCAAGCAGGATCATTCCATGTTTCTATCCTGACATGCTAATGACTTCTCTTTTTTTCCAGCTATCCCTTTGGCCTTTATACATTTTTGGGGGCTACTATAATGCGCCTAAGTTCCTATGCGCCAAACACACAGGCAAAGGGCGATGAACTTTAGACGCCATTTATAATCGTACAGAAACCACTTTCATACATTCAGGCGCATTATACACTGAAAAATAGATGAGAAAATGAACTTCGATGCACCTAGTTCCAGACATGTCTCCCTTACTGTGTTGTGGTGGAAACGAGATAACCATTAACCTTGAACTTGACTTAACGTAACAACTTCATTACTTGCGACCTCTGCAACCTTGACCTCTGATAAACTGAAGACTTCAAACTCTAAGTAAAACTGGCACAAAGGGCAAAAAACATCTAAACACAAATACAAATCAAGACTATAGGACATGTTTCAGTCTTACTATTAAAGTGTAGGAAAAGTGGATTTGGTCGTTACATTTTCCTGATCTGGAGTGTGGTTCTTCTTATCTTTCTATCCGTAGTTGGCAGCTGGTTGACCTCCTGTATATCCACATCTCCAGCAGGTAGGTCATTGTCCTGAACTGCAATCTACATAAACACAGACAACAAATTTTCCATGGACAATCACACCTTATATTTCTTGACCCAAAAATGTTGACCATTTTGTTAATTCTAGGGGCCACCAGTGGAGATGATTCTTGGGGCCCACCAGTGGAGATAGATGACTTGCATAGGATCCCACTCAGTGGAGTTGATATCTAGGTCCACCAGTGGAGAGGTGAGTTGATATTAGGACCACCAGTGGAGATGGATTCTAGGAGCCCAACCAGTGGAGATGTATCTATGGACAAACACCAGTGGAGATTATTCCTAGGACCCACCAGTGGAGTTGATATCTAGTACCCACCAGTGGAGATGATTCTTGGAGCCCACCAGTGGAGTTGATTGTTGGGGCCCACCATGGTGTTAATTCCTGGGAATCCACCTGGGGAGTTGATTCTTGGGGGTCCATCAGTTGGAGTTGGATTTTCTTGGGGTCACTCAGTGGAGTTGATTGGGTCCCCTCGGCGTGAAGTTGATTCTTGGGGGAACCAACGGTTTGTCTTGTGTGAAATTGATTCTTGGGGCCCACCGGTTAAGTTGATTCTTGGTACCCACCAGTGGAGTTGTTTATTGGGCCCAACAGTGGAGTTGATTGGGACCCACCAGTGGAGTTGATTCTTGGGGCCCACCAATGGAGTTGATTCCTGGGATCCACCAGGGGAGTTGATTCTTGGGGTCCACCAGTGGAGTTGATTCTTGGGGTCCACCAGTGGAGTTGATTGGGACCCACGGGTGAAGTTGATTCTTGGGGACCAACGGTGAAATTGATTCTTGGGGCCCACCGGTTAAGTTGATTCTTGGAACCCACCAGGGGAGTTGTTTTTGGGACCACCCAGTGGAGTTGATTGGGACCCACAGTGGAGTTGATTCTTGCGGCCCACCAATGGGCGTTGATTCTTGGGCCACAAGTGGACGGATGATTCTTGGGGCACACCAGGGAGATGATTCTGGGGCACCAGTGGAGTGTATTTCTTGGGGCCACCAGTGGAGATGATTCTTGGGGCCCACAGTGGATGTTGATTCTTGCGGGCACCAGTGGAGGTTGATTATGGGGCCACCCAGCTGGAGATGATTTTTCGGGGAAGCGCAGAGAGAGGAACATACCATCTGAAGTCGATTCCTAGGGGATCTCAGCAGTGGAGTGATCCTTGATGCCCACCTTACAGCTATCTGAACTTACTCCACATGACTTTTGTCCTTTCTGTCTCACTTCTCCACGTGTGTTTATAATTCTCTCCCTGACCTGCCTTGCAGCCCAGGGCGTACACCCCCCCACCAGGATTTTTTCTTTCTCTAGCTTCCTGTTTAGGCCCTCGCCGAGCCCGCAACCTGGTTGACATGCCATCACAATCATCTTATCGAAGAGAATGGTGGGGGGCACCACAAGTAGGGCGTACACCCAAGCTACCTATTCATTATGACAGTTATTGTCTTAAGTGCCTGGCAAAGTCTAGTATACAAGCTGATGTCCCATGGTCACAAGTGTCAATGGACACTCGATGAGCTCTAAATAGGACCTAACTTTTAACTGGTCTTCAGAACATAACTCACTGGTCCATTTTGCCCCCCGTCACTCAGTGCTCGCACTCTGATGGCCCTTCCAATTCCATGTCACTTCTAGAATACCCTAATGTGGGGTGGACCAGAACTGATGGCAAAGCATGAGCACCATGGAACCAGAGGCTATAGGAACAGGTGGGACAAGAAACTAATTACGTAAGTCATACAGACCACGTTGGGATAGAAGAACAAGCACTAAGACCCCCAATTTGGTCAGGTCCTAGAACCAAATTTATGGTTGCAGCACAGCAAGTGAAAAAAATTTGAGTCTAAGACCCTGATATTTCTCTTGAATAACCATCAAAGACAGCTATAGTTCTCTGCTGCATTCATGTTACTTAGTAAACTTGTTCTGAGGCATTTCTTCCCCCAATGGCCACCAGTGGAGATGATTCTTGGGGGCCCACCAATTGTGGATTTGCCGATGATCCTCAGGACCCACCCAAGTGGAGATGATTCCTCTTGGATCCACCAGTGAAGTTGATATCTCCAGAAATCATTAGACAGGCCGTACCAGCTTGCAACAGTGGTGATTGATTCCTAGGATACCCAACCTCGTGGAGTTGATATCTAGGACCCCCTCTCAGTGGGAGTTGATATTTAGGATTCCACCAGTGGAGTTGATATCTAGGATCCCCCACCAGTGGCCCCCACCATCACCAGATGGAGTATGTGATTCCTAGGATCTCCACCAGTGGTAATGTTCTGTACGATTGTTAGGAACCCACCAGTGAGAGCATGATTCTTGGACGACCCACCGTGGAGTTGATTCCGGGATATCTACCAGTGGAGATGATTGTTGGGGCCCACCAGTGGAGTTGATTCCGGGCGGAACCTTTTATACGTCCACCAGGGGGTTGATTCCTTGGGGTCCACCAGTGGTTTGTTGATTCTGGGGTTTCTCCACCAGTGAAGTTGATTGGGACCCATAGGGTGAAGTTGATTCTTGGGGAACCATCAGTATGAAATTGATTATTGGGAGCCCCCCACAGTGTTAAGTGATTCTTGGAACCCACCAGTTCGGAGTCTGATTTTTGGGGCCCACCAGTGGAGTTGATTGGGACCCCCCACCAGTGGTAAGTTGATGCTGGGGCCCCACCATTGGAAGTCTGATTCTTGGGGGCTCCAGTGGAGATGATTTCTGGGGCCACAGAGGAGGATGATTCTTGGGGCCACCAGCTGGAGATGGATTCTTGGGGCAACCACCCACGTGGTGATGATTCTATTGGGCCACCCCAACAGTGGAGTTGATTCTTGCGGCCCACCAGTGGAGATTGATCTTGGGGCCACACAGTGCGAGTTTGATTTTTGGGGACACACCCACCACTGAAGTCGATTCCTGAGGCTCAGCAGTGGAGTTGATCCTTGATGCCCACCTTACAGCTACTGAACATACTCCACATGACTTTTGCTCTCTGTCTCACTCTCTTATTCTCTGCCCCAGACCTGCCATGCCCAGGGGCCCACCAGGATTTTCTCCTGCTTCCCTATTGGCCAGTCCGAGCCCGACACCTGGTTGACTGCCATCAATCACTAGAGAGAATGGTGGGGGGCACTCACAAGTAGGGCAGCATATTCAGATGACAAGTTTGCTTTGAGTGCCTGGGGTTAACAAGCTGATGTCCGGTACAGTGCGTGACACCGATTGTAGCTCTAAATAGTCTAAGACCCTGATTTTTCTCTTGAATTCAATCAAGCTAGTTTCTGCTGCATCATCTTAATCCAGAGATTTCTCCCCAATGGGCTCAGGAACAAAGGGCTCAGCTACATGAGGATTTTTTTAAAAGTTGTAATTAATAAACTTAGGGCCCCAGGTATTTACGTAGGTGGGAAGGGCCCTAAGTAGTTAGGTCATACTTGCCAGCTTTTGAAAGTGTCTTCCGGGAGATTTTGTAAACCACATCCCTTTTGTGTACTACCTCCTCTTAGTTCAGGCCACTCCCATTCCGAAAGGCCCTGCCCTACCCATATGTCCATGAGAGGGGCCTGTGAATTACTCGTCAGTTTTCTGGATAGGATATATTTTAGTTTGCTTTTATTGTTATGTTTGTTTCTTTTTACCATTTAATTCCAGTACTAGTAACAGGGTTAATTAACAGACGCCTCTCCATTACTAATGCTGGGGCTTGGGATCAGCCAGTAGTGTTTTTTTATCACCTCCAAGGCTGACATTAACCCCCTCTCACTATTACCCAACACACTAGGGATATTGGCAACGGCCAGGTTACCTCCAGAAGCGGGCCATCAATTGTGATGGTCTACATTTGGGATGGTTGCAGACTGGTCTACATGTGGGATGGTTGCGGGCTGGTATTTTCAGGATGGAAAGGGCCTAATATCCATGGACCTTCCAATCCTGATTGTATCAACCTGCCGCTACTGAGTTTATATTGGCTGGTTCTGAAATAAAGGAGGGGGGAGACGCTAGGTGGTTTAATCATTTTATCTATTAAATTTTTTTTAAAAAATGGGGAAGAGTTTGAGTTAAGTACGTAGGGCCCCAGATAGTTATATTGGTAGATAGGGCCCCAGAATTTAGGTCAGTAGATAGGGCTAAAGGTAATTAGATTGGACTCTAGGTAGTTATCCAGGTTATCGAGGTGAAGAGTTGTCAAGTATGAGTAAAGTAGGTAGGGCTCCAAGTAGTAACATAGGTAGATAGAGCTCCCTCTTGTTAGGTAGTACCTCAGGTAGCAAGGTAAGGAAGGCCAGGTAGCTAGATAGGTATATATTAAAAAAAGAATATACTCACATTACCCCAGTTTCCCCCTGGTTTCTCCACCACAATAAGCATCTTCAGAAGTCCTGTAGGCTGCAGCCTGTGGTCTACAAGTATAATAGGCAGGTGGCAATGATATAATCACGCTGCCTATCTCATGTTGCTCCTCCAGACATCCTGCCAGCTGCCATTGGCCTGCGGCATACAGTAATTTGTGAAGCAGGGAGCCAATGGCCCAACTACATGTGCAAAAATACACATGGTGGCCCCGTAGTTAAATGTCTAAAACAAATATTGCACTTAAAGGGGTTGTATCATTACATTAAATGGTCTTCAGAATAAGGGAACAGTGAAAACAAGCAACTTTGCAATTGGATGTCATTAGCAGAGCTGTCTTGTTTTAACTGTCTCCCTTATCTTCGTTTTGTGTAAACGCTGTTCCCCAGTGCCGGTCAGATCCCACCTCCTTTCATTTCATTGGCTGACGGCTCTACTAACTTACATTCTGTCTGGCCCCCGGTCGTATTCATGGGAGCGAGCATTCCTGCCTCTCTCACTCAGAATAAGGAGCCGGCAACAATTTCACTCTGCACAGCAAGAAGCTGCACAGTAACACTGCAGCTGCTTCTGCAGTCAGAAAACAGCAGATTTGTGCCTCGGTGCCTAATGTGTAAACATAGAAGGGAGATAGATCTGTGCTGCTCTGGATGAGTTCATAGAAGACTGGATTCAACTGTAACAAACCTCCAGCTGTGGGGAGGAGAAGAGATCAGTGCTCTGAGTTCATAGAAGACTGACTAGACTGAATGCAGGGCTTTGGTATGTAAACAACTCTTACAAAATAAGACTGTATAGGGAGAGGAACGATACAGTGACATTGGGACTCAGACAGAGAGGGGGGAAGAGCACACTGACTCGTGACCGAGCATGAACAGTGAAGGGGGAGATGATGTCATCCCCCTTCATATAAGAAACACCCAGCTGGGGGGGGGGAAGAAACTCCCCTGGATTTGAGGAACTGAGAAAATGAAGCTACAAGAAAACAGCCGAACTGATGAAGCGATACATTCCCTTTAAGATAACATGTACTAAATGAGACATTTTATAGAAACATCCAAAGAATCCTTCCCTGTTGTTTTTCTTTAAACAAGCACAAAAGCCTTCACCAATGTACAGCTGACCCTCATCTTTCTTTACTGTGTCTAGCATAGTAACCCATCTTGTCCAAAAACATTGAAGGATCCTTGATGTGGTGACGAGATTTCTGACACTACAAAAAAAAAGGTGTAAACCTGTTTAATACAATGGCAGATTCAAGACAGGACAGAACAAGTCTCGGTGCACACGATATCAAAATTTTTTTTAGAAAACATTTAGGCCCCATAGCCTATGTGGAGGTGACAAAATGACATGGTTAAAACCTTTCTCTGCATGATGAGGCTTCCTGGGTCCATTGATCGCTGCCTGTGTTTTAGTGTTTAACCCCCACCTCCCTAGAGTCCCAGGGGCAGACAACAGGACAGGGTCCACGGGCAGATCGACGGGAAAGGGGGTAACAGGGCAGATACGAAGGACAGGGTCACACAGGGGAGATAGACAGGACAGGGTAAAACAGGGGAGATACAGAAAGACAGGGTCCACAGGGGCAGATACAGGGATGGGTCACCGGGGCAATACAAACAGGACAGGGTCAACAGGGAATACAGACAGGAAGGGCACAAGGGGCAGATTGGAAGGAAGGGTCCAAGGGGCGAACAGACAGGACGGTCACACGGGAAATAACGGGGGACGGGTCAAAAGGGGCAGATACAACAGGACAGGGTCAAGGGGGACAGATCAGCGGGAAAGGGTAAACCGGGGCAATACAGAAGGACAGGGTCAACAAGGAGATACGAAGGACGGGTCCAAAAGGGGCAGAAAAGACGGGGAAGGGGGTCACCAGGGAGATACAAACAGGACAAGGGTAACAGGGCAGATACCAGGACAGGGTCAACGGGCAATACAGCAGGACAGGGGCAGATCAGACAGACAGGGTACACAGGGGAGTGAAGGACAGGGTCACACAGGGAAATCGAAGGATAGGTCCACAGGGGCAATCGAAGGGACAGGGTCACCAGAGGCAGTCAACAGGACAGGGTCCACAGGGGCAGATACAACAGGACAGGGAAAAACAGGGGAATACAGACGGACGGGTCCACGGGGCCCAGATCAGACAGGAGGCAACAGGGCAGATACAGACGGACAGGGTCACCAGGGGCGATCAGACGGACAGGGTAAAGGGGGCAGAAAAGACAGGACAGGGTAAAGGGGGGGCAGATACAGACGGCGGGTCACACGGGCAGAAAGAAAAAAAAAAGGGGGTTAAAACAGGGGCAGATACAGAAGGAAAAGGGAAAACGGGCAGTCAGACAGGACAGGGTAACACAAGGCAGATCAGACAGGACAGGTTAAAACACAGAGCAGATCGGACAGGACAGGGTCACACAAGGCAGATTCAGACGGCAGGGCACACGGGGGCAGATCAGACAGGAAGGTAACAGGGGCAGATACAGACAGGAAAAGGGTACACAGGGCAGAACAACGGACAGGGTCAAAAAGGGGCAGATACAAAAAGGACAAGGGTCCCCAAGGCGGGGAACGACAGGGGGTCACACAGGGCGGGGTTCCCGGAAGAAAAAAGGGGGCCAAGGGGGAGAAAAGCAGTACGGGGTCACCAGGGCAGTTTGGACGGGGGTCACACGGGGGCAGTTTGGACGGGACAGGCACACAGGGCAGTAACGGGAAAAAGGTCACCAAGGACAGATACGCCCGGACGGGGTACCGGGGCAGATACGGACGGGGCCAAAAACAGGGAAGATACAGACGAAAAGGGGTCACACAGGGGCAGATAGGACAGGACAGGGTTACACAGGGCAGATACAGACGGGACAGGGTCCCCCGGGGGCGAAAGACAGGACGGGTTTCACACGGGGCCCGAATACGGACAGGACAGGGTCACCAAAGGGGCAGATACGACGGGGAAAGGGTCACAAGGGGCAGAACGCAGGACGGGCCACGGGGCAGATACACGGGAAGGGTCACAGGGGCAGAAAGAAGGTGGGGTCACACAGGGGCAGATACAGCAGGACGGGGGCACACAGGGGCAGATACAAAGGGGACGGGTCAAGGGGCAGATACAAACAGGACAGGGTCCCGGGCAGATACGGACGGGGAAAGGTCCAACAGGGGCAGAAAAAGGACGGGGAAACAGGGCAGAACGAAACAACGGGGCAAGGGGCAGATTACGTACGGGGTAACAAGGGCAGATAGCGGGGCACAAAGGGGCATAGGACAGGAAAGGGTCCACAGGGCGATACAACAGGAAAAGGTCACAAGGCAAATAGGACAGACGGTAAACGGGCAGTACAGACAGGACGGGGTCACACAGGGTGATACAGAAGGACGGGTCACAAGGGGCGATAGGAAGGACGGGGTCAACAAGGGATACAGACAGGAAGGGGTCACACGGGGGAATTGGACAGGACGGGTTCCACAGGGCAGATCAGACAGGACAGGGTCACACGGGGCAGATCGGACGGGGCAGGGTCAAAAAAGGGCAGTAAGTACAGGACAGGTCACACAGGGCAGTCAGGGGAAGGGTTTCAACGGGTTAGAAGGACAGAACGGGGTTACACGGGGAAAAAGGGGGCCGGGCGGGTCCCCTATAAATCAGCCAAAACTGAGTAACGTCAAAAGCCTGGCGACTTTCACTTTATTCATGCGAAGTTCTGTCCCAAAGCATTCCGGGGGGGAAAACCAAATTTTAGATTAATTGATCATTTCAGGAGGGTTATTATGAGGGGGGGGCTGGGGACGCGGGGGGCGACTAATCATTTGGGGTTGTGCCAATGGCGGCACCACAGGGGGGGGGACCCGGCCCCCATCCCGAGGGGGCACCCTTGGTAATAAAAGGTATTCCCTTGTACATTTTGGGCCCTAAAAGAAGTTGGGTTCTGGTATCACTATGGGACCCCCAGCCATCGGAAACAGATTTGGGGCAGGGCTGGCCCTGGACAAGGGGGGGGGGGGGGGCACTTTGTGCATTTTATCAGTTATCCATTGGCCACTACTTAACAGTTCACATGTGTCATGACTAATAGAAGCCAAAACCTTGTGCCAGACGCGGCATAGCAGATACCAATTGTGCCTGGTGGACTAACTTCACTAAAATCAACAACATAGAAAACCTTTACATTAAAGAGATGCAAACAAATTTCTTCTTGACACAGATTGCACCAATCAGATCAGGGTCAAATCACTGGGGAAAACTGAAACCAATCCCCTGGGTAAAACCCGTCAGATAGTAACAGAACCAAAAGGGTTTTATAGCTGCCCCCCGATCCACAATATAAAAGGGCAACCCCCCCCACCACCCGGCACAAAGTGGCATTGGGACTGTAAAACACGGGTGTTACAAACCCCCAAACATACTTTACCTGGATCCCGGGGGAGAAGGGAAGGGCATATTGAATGTCTATAGATGAAAATTTCCGGGGGAAAACCTCAGAGGATCAAAGACCTAAAATCAATATAGAAAGAACATAATGCGGCTCCTCCACAATGTACAGAGCAGTGTATAAGGGGCAATGTGGATAGAGGAATATGAGGACCCTAAACTCACTCACTCACCTTATCTATATCTATCTATCTATCTATCTATCTATCTATCTATCTATCTCATATCTATCTATCTATCTATCTATCTCATATCTATCTATCTATCTATCTATCCTATCTATCTATCATCACTATCTATCTATCTATCTATCTATCTATCTATCTCTATCTCTCATATCTATTTCATATCTCTCTCATATCTATCTATCTATCTACTATCTATCTATCTATCTATTTATCTATCTATCTATCTCATATCTATCTCATATCAATCTATCTATCTATCTATCTATCTCAAATCTATCTATTATCTATCTATCTATCTATCTATCTCATCTATCTACTCATATCTATCTATCTTCATATCTATCTATTATCATATCTATCTATCTCTCTATCTATCTAATATATATCTATCTATCTCATATCTATCTATCTATCTATCTATCTATCTATCTATATCATATCTATCTATCTCATATCTATCTATCTATCTATCTATCTATCTATCTATTTATCTATCTATCTCATATCTATCTATCTATCTATCTAGCTCATATCTATCTTTCTATCTCATATCTATCTATCTATCTATCTATTTATTTATCTATCTATCCCATATCCATCCAACTCATATCTATATATCTCATATCAATCTATCAATCTACAATATCTCACAAAAGTAAGTACAACCATCCCATTTTTGTAAATATCGTATTATATCTTTTCATGGGACAACACTGAGGATCTTACATGAAAAAACTTTGAGACTCACGGTTCACGTATTTTGATCAAAAGATGTTTAAGCTGCCCACGACTTTCAACGTGATCTCAAAATCGGGCAGTCCTATCCTATCTTTACCTCTCAATCGAGCCAATCAGGCCTCTCGCTGGGTCAACCGACCTCCATTATTCAGAGAGAAAATAAAATAACAACAGAACCTGCAAGCTGCCTTCTTATGACAGCCGGTGTTTTTTATTTTTTCTTTCTGAATAATGGAGGTCGGTTGACCCAGCGAGAGGCCTGATTGGCTCGATTGAGAGGTAAAGATAGGATAGGACTGCCCGATTTTGAGATCACGTTGAAAGTCGTGGGCAGCTTAAACATCTTTTGATCAAAATATGTGAACCGAGAACACTGAGGATCTGACACTTTGATACAATGTAAAGTAGTCAATGCTCGGCTTGTATCACAGGGGGACAGGGTGTCTTCAAAATAACTCAACACAGACACCAATGTCTAAACCGCTGGCCAACAAGCAAGTACAGCCCTAAGTGACCACAAAAGTGAGTGCACCCCTAAGGGACAATGGAAAAATTGGGCACTATTTACCATTTTCCCTCTGTAGTTTCTTGTGACTCGTTAATGTGACAAGGTATGACTTGGGAGCAGGTGTGTTATATTTCGTGCTATTGCTCTCACACTCATGTTGAACTTCCAGTGACCAGTATGATAAAGAATTCTTGTATTACATTAAGATGGCCGAGGCTATAATGAGATGTCAACAGCCTGACGCTGAGCTGCAGTGCGGGGGCCAAAACCATACAGCAGTTTAACAAGAAAGGTTCCACTCCAAACAGGCCTCGCTCAGGTCGACCAAAGAAGCGAGTGCACGTGCTCAGTGTCATATCCAGAGATGAGTGCAACAGTGCTGCAGGGGATACAGGGGTGGGGGTCAGCCTGTCAGTGCTCAGACCATACACCGCAGACAGTATCAAATTGGTCTGCATGACTGTTGTCCCAGAAGATGATACACAAGCAAGCATCCAAACAGCTTGCTGAAGACAAACAGACTAAGGACATGGATTTCTGGAACCATGACCTGTGCTCTGATGAGACAAAGAGAAACTTATTTGGTTCAGATGGTGTCATGTGTGTGTGGCGGCACCAGGTGAGGAGTACAAAGACAAGTGTGTCTGCCTACAGTCAGGCATGGTGGTGGGAGTATCATGGTTTGGGGCTGCATGAATGCTGCCGGCTGTGGGGAGCTACAGTCCATTGAGGGAACCATGAATGCCAACATGTCCTGTGACATCCTGAAGCAGAGCATGATCCCCTCCCCTCTGGGCTGCAGAGCAGTATCCAACATGATAACGACTCAAAACACCTCCAAGACCATCACTGCTAAAGAGAATGAGGGTAAAGGTGCTGACTGGCCAAGCGTCTCCAGACCTAAACCCTATGGAGCATCTGTGGGGCCTCCTCAAACAGAGAGTGGGGGAGCACAAGGTCTCTAACATCCACCAGCTCTGTGATGTCGTCATGGAGGAGGGAAGAGGATTCCAGTGGCTGCAACCTGTGAAGCTCTAGTGACTGCCAGGCCCAAGACAGTTAAGGCAGAGCTGCAAAATAATGGAGGCCACACAGAATATTGACATTTTGGGCACAATTTGTCCATTGTCACTTAGGGGTGTACTCAATTTTGCTGTCTCTTAGGTGTGTACTCACTATTGCCGTCACCTAGGGGTGTACTCACTTTTTGCCGTCACTTAGGGGTGTCCTCACTTTTGTTGGGCAAATTAGGGGTTTCACTCACTTTTGATGTCACTCAGGGTGTACTCACTTTTGCTGTCACTTCACTTAGGGGTGTCCTCACTTTTGTTGTCACGTAGGGGCGCACTCACTTTTAATGTCACCTAGGGGTGTCCTCACTTTTGTTGTCACTTAGGGGTGTCCTCACTTTTGTTGTCACTTAGGGGTGCACTCACTTTTGATGTCACTCAGGGGTGTACTCACTTTTGCTGTCACTTCACTTAGGGGTGTCCTCACTTTTGTTGTCACTTAGGGGTGTCCTCACATTTGTGGTCACTTAGGGGTGTACTCACTTTTGTTGCCAGCGGTTTAGTCATCACTTTTGTGGTCACTTAGGGGTGTCCTCACTTTTGTTGCCAGCGGTTTAGACATTGATGACTATGTGTTGAGTTATTTTGAGGGCATCAAAATTCCCCTGTGATACAAGCCGGGCACTGACTACTTTACATTGTATCAGTGTCAGATCCTCAGTTTTGCCCCATGAAGAGATAGAATACAGTATTTACATAAATGTGAGGGGTGCACTTACTTTTGTGAGGTACTGTATCTATATTTCCTATTAGAATTCAGCACAGTGATCCGTCCTTTTCCTTGTGGCCATTTTGCTGTTTGTTTGCAGTCGTGTTTCCATTTGCAGATATGGTCATTTCTAGTGTTGAGCGATTATTATCGACAAAGTTGAAATCGGCACAGTTTTTATGGTGATCGGATTTTCTAGATCATGCGATAATTTAGGTTAAAATCTGTGCATCATCTATTAAGATCGGCCTTTTTGGCTTTCTGTAATTTTTGGGGGGGCAGCAATCAGTTAAGAACAGGCGGGGTGAGATGTGTGTGCGACGTCATGATGGGATGTGTATGGTTTCGTTGGCTGGAAAAAAACCCTGACCGTTTTACTAGAAAAGCGTTTTCCCGTTCAGCCTCTGTGTTTCAGCGTCTCATAGGAATGGCGTGCGTTGCCTGTGGGCCCAAAAAAAGCTCAGCGAAATTGTCTATTTCTGCACGAAAACCTCTATATTAGCTGTGTTCCTTACAATTTAGTTGATTAGAGATTGGAAAAATTTTTATAGTTGGTAGAGAATTTTAAAAGGGGCATCTATGCTGTAAAGTAGGGGGGGGGGGGGGCGGAGGGGGGGGGGGCCCCGGCCCCCGGGGGGGAAACGACAAGCTCTATAAAAAAACTGGATAAAATTCACCAAGACTTAGTTAGACATTGAATGCTTTATTATTAAAGTTTTCTATTTTAAATATTTCTGGATATTGGGCGCCTAATTTTAAAGGATACAATTTTTTTTTAGTAACTGTAGGTTCTTTGTTAGGTCCAAAACTCCCCTTTTTTTTATCAGTACACTTTAGATAGTGTTCATTTTCAATTTTGCCCCTTCCATTTTGTTGAATATCCACCCTTGCACTTAAAAATTTTAATCCCCGCAATTTTATAGTCCCACAGGTGAAATTGAAGGTGCAAAAATTATCTTGTTTTTACGAATAGACAAGCTCTATAAAAAAAAACTGGATAAAGTTCACCCAAAACTTAGTGTAGACATTTCACTGCAATAGCTTTTTTATTTAACGTTTTTATTGAAATTTTCCCGGTATTGGCGCCTGAACTTTTTGGATACACATCTTTTCTAGTAACTGCAGGTTCTTTGTTAGATGCAAAACTCCATTTTATTATCAGTATACATTTCAGTTGGTGTTCTTTTAAAAAATTTTTCCCCTTCCACCCTTTTTTGATATTTTTCACCTTTTTACTTTAAAATTTTGGGTTTCCGCAAGTCAGCAAGGGGTTTATAGGGGCCCAAAAATTTCCTTGAATATCCGAATAAATTTTTTAGATAGTGTTTTTTGGGCTTTTGGGGCACTAAAAGCTTTTTTTTTTGAGGCACCTTGCAATTAAAGTGAATACTGCAATTTTTTTTGTCACCCCAAGGGGGATGGGTAGGTGCCCAAAAATATTTTTTTTATTATTCCGAAAACATTTTAGTTTGTGTTTTTTAAATTTGGGCGGCCCGCTTTGTTGATAGATCTACTTTGCAGTTTTTAAAATTTTAATAAAAGCAATTTTTTTAAATCCCCTACAGGTGAATTGATAGGTTTCCAAAATAAACCCTTTTTTTATCCCAATACATTCCAAATACGTGTTTTTTGGGACTTTTGCCCAGTCCAGATTTTTTGATAGAGCCACCTTGCCCGTTAAATTTGAATTTACAATTGTGTAGTTACCACAGGGGAATTGGTTAGGGGCCCCAAAAAATACCTTTTTTTATTCGAATACCCTTACGATTTGTGTTTTTTTTCACTTTTGCCCCGTCCAGATTTTTTGATAGAGGCCCCCTTTCGTTAAAATTTTAATCCCAGCAATTGTGTTGTTCCCCAGGGGAATTGATAGGTGCCAAAAAAAAACCCTTTTTTTTTTTCCCAATAAATTTCAGATAAGTGTTTTTTTCTTTTTTGCATACAGCTTTGTTTATTGGGCACCTTGGCCCCTTAAATTTTGATACTGCTAAATTTTTTGGTCATCCCCCGGTGAATTGTAGGTGAAAAAAAAACCTTTTTTTATTTCGAATTTCATTAAAGTTTAAAGTTTTTTGCACTTTTGCCCCGTTTCCCGATTTGTGATAGAGCCACCTTGGGAGTTTTAAAATTTTAAAAAAGCAATTGTGTAGTTACCCCCAGGTGAATTGATAGGTGCCAAAAATACCCCTTTTTTTATTGAATATATTACAGTTGGTTTTTTGAATTTGGGGCACTCCCCCGGGTTTGTTCATTGGGGGCACCTTGCACGTAAAGGGGAATACTGCAATTTTTTTAGTACCACAGGGGGAATTTATAGGTGCCAAAAAATACCTTTTATTATCCGAATACATTTCAGTACGTGTTTTTTCACTTTGGCGCAGGCCAGCTATGGTGACCCTTTTTAGATTTTTGCAGTTATATTTGAATCCCGCAATTTTGTTTTGATTTGAGAGATTTTAGAAAAGCTGTGGGGTTGCCCTTTTTTTAAAAAAGGGGACCCTTTTCCCCAAAAAAAATTTTTTCCATACCTTCTCAAATTAGTATATTTTGAACATGGGAGCGAAAATTTAGGGGTAAGCGAGCAAAAAAGGGGGGGTAGGCTTTGGGGGTAGAGGTACGAGAAAAAGGTGCTCCTTCCAGTGCTGGCGACAAAAACGCATGCCAGCGGGGTCGTCAGTTGCAGGACCGTCAGGCCCGTCATCGGGTGGGTTTAGGGCCCTGTGGGAAACTCAGTAACGACAATTTGTCGCCCAATTCCCGTTTTCCCTTTAGTGGTTAATGCAACCTGAAACCCGCGTCTTACCTCCTCGTCCCCCTTCACGGCCCCAAAAGGCCCTCATCGCTCAAACAGGGAAACCGTCCAACAGGGAAACAGCCCAAATGTCAATCGTGTTTCCCCCCACTGGGATAATCCATTGTTTGAAGACCCCCTTTTTTGACAAAAAGCGGTTGGGGTTTAGAAAAGGAAAGTTTAAAAAATCAAGAGGCCAAAAAAAGGATGCTTTTTCTGCTCCTGACGCCCCCGTTACTGATTTCCCTTTAGAGGGGAGAAGGACAGTGGTCAACGGGAAAAAACCCGGGCCCGGGCGGCAACGCCCGGGGAGTTTCCCTTTTTGCTTGTAAGGGCCCCCAAACTCCTGGATGCAGAATGTCAGGACGACAAAATTTTATCTGTTTGATGATGATGATGATGACATTGCGGATCCAACGTGGTCTTTTTCATCAGAATTTTTTTGCGGGGGTGTTTTCATCACTGGACGGGGGAGGGAAGAAAGAGGGGGGAGTGTCAGTTTCGGGGCCCCCTCAAAAAGGGGGGAGGGCCCGGGCGC